>JAQQSY010003485.1:0-12931 GCA_028646535.1 Procyon lotor
GCTATGAAGAACTTCAGTTCACAGATAATTCTCAACCATGTCCTGTGTGGAAAAAAAAAAACAACAGAAAACAATCAAATGCTCTCAAACTCAAGTGTGTATCTGGAAGCAATTCAAAGAGATCATGCCAATTTGGGAGGAAACTCAGTAAGTAATTATGCTTGAAGAAGGGGGTGTGGGGGATGCTGTAAGCCCAGCCATGTGTAGGTTTCCTGAAGAATTTGATCTTCTCATATGCGGGAGAAGGTAGGGGTCATTTGCCAGTTGGTGCACATCAAACCGATCTTCTTTTCGGTAGGCCAGACAGCGTCTTATAAAGGCCTTAAAAAAAGAAAGGTTCAGAAATTAAAATTTTTGCCCCTTCTAAACATCAGTCAGCTGACTCATATGGAAGGATGAACACATTTAAGATAATTATATTTCATTAGCATTCCAATCTTAAAATTCCGTACCAATAAAGTTCCTACTCCAAATTCAACTCAACTCACAGCTTTTAGTTCACTTTATAGTCTAAATTATTACTGCTACCATTTAATGTGCATTAAGGTAAGGTGCATCTCATTCTTTGGTAATTTTTACTCTGGAATAAAATTTTTATTTTACTTTTTCAATGTACAACTCGGTGATGTTTTAAGTACACTCACGTTGCTGTGAAACATCGATTATCCGTCTCCAGATCATTTTCATCATCCAAAACTTATCCAATATCCAAAGCAAAAGTTAATTCTGTACCCATTAAACAACTCTTCACTTATCCTTCCCCTGGCACTTGGTAACCACTCACTATTCTGTAAGTGGAATCCTACAACATTTGTCCTTTTGTGTATGGCTTATTTCACTTAAAGCCATCCACACAGTTGCATGCATCAGAATTTTATTTCTTTTTAAGGCTGGATAATACTCCATTTCACGTATATATTGCATATGTATTTTGTCTTTCATCTTATCTTGTTGATTGACATCTGCAGTGTTTCCACCTTTTGGCTATTATGAATAATGCTGCTGTGAGCAATGGCATATAAATATGTTTGATCCCTGGACTTGCTGGATGACATGGTAATTTTTTTAAAAACTGAAGTATAACTGACATATAACATTAGTTTTAGGCATACAACTTAATATTTGTATATTGCAAAATGATCACAGTAAGACTAGTTAATATTTATCACCACTGTTATGAAACTTTTGATAAATTTTTATATTCTCCTAGCAACTTTCAAATATACAGTATTACTAATTATAGTCACATACTATACATCATATCCCTACAACTTGTAACTGGAAGCTTGTACCTTTGACACTCTGTGCATTTCATGTATCTCCTGACCCCTGCCTCCCACCAGGCTGTTCTCTATATTCATTAACTTTTTTTTTTTTTTAATAAGATTGTACATGTGAGATCAGATGATATCGATCTTTCTGACTTATCTCACTTAGCGTAATGTGCTCCAGGTCTATCCATGGTGTTGCAACTGACAAGATAGCCTTCTTTCTCATGGCTGAATAATATTCCACTGTATATATAAACATTTTCTTGAGCCATTCATCCGCTGATGGACACTTAGCTGTTTGTGTCCGTGTCTTGGTTATTGTAAATACTGCTGCAATGAACATGGTGGTATGGGTATGTTTTCCAATCAGTGTTTTCCTTTTCTTGGAGAAATACCCAGAAGCAGAATTGCTGGAACATATGGTAGTTACATTTTTAATTTTTTGAAGAACCACCATATTTTCCACAGTGGCCATACCAATTTACATTCCCACCAACGGTGCACAAGGGTTCCCTATCCTCCACCTCTTTGCTAACACTTATCTTTTTATTATTTTTTTAAATAGCCATTCCAACAGGTATGAGGTGATATCTCACTGTGGTTTTTATTTTTTTTAAAGCAGGTTCCACTTCTAACACGGGGCTTAAACTCACAACCCTGAGATTTAAGAGTTGTGTGCTCTACCAACTGAGCCAGTCAGATGCCCCCCTCACTATGGTTCTGATTTGCATTTGCCTAATTAATGACGATGAGCACCTTTTCACATACCTGTTGGCTACATACTGCCTTTGGAGAAGTATCTATTCAGATACTCCACACATTTTTAAATCAGATTTTTTTTTTTTCTTAAAGTAGGCTCCATGCCCAGAGTGGAGCCCAATGTGAGGCTTGAATTATTGACTCTGAGGATGAGGACCTGAGCTGAGATGAAGACTTGGACACTTAACCAGTTGAGCCACCCAGGTGCCCCTTGATTGGTTTTCTGCTATGGAGTTCGTATATTTTAAATATTAATCCCTTATCAGGTATGATTTGCAAATATTTTCTCCCATTTGGTAGGCAGCCCTTTCATTTTTTTTTTTTTTTTTTTGATGGTTTCTTTTGCTATGGTTTTTCATTTGATGTAATCACACTTGGTTATTTTTGCTTTTGATGTCAGATCCACAAGTCCTCACCAAGACTGATATCAAAGAGCTTAATGGCTACATCTTTCAGGAGTTTATTGGCTTTAGGTCTTACATTCAAGACTTACCCATTTTGAGTTTATTTTTGTGTATGGTTTAAGACAGTTTTCCCAACATCGTTTATTGAAGAGACTGTCCTTTTTCCATTCTATAATCTTGGCTCCTTTGGCATAAATTAACCAACCATCTATACATGGGTTTATTTCTCAGCTCTCTATTCTGTTCCACAGATTTCTCAGTTTCTATGCCAGTATCATACTGTTTTGACTGCTACAGCTTTGAAATGTAGTTCAAAATCAAGGACTCTGATGCCTCCAGCTTTCTTTTTTCGAGACTGCTCTGGCTATTCAGAGTCTTTTGTGGTTTCATACAAATTTTAGGATTGGGTGATCCATTTTTGTGAAAAATGCCACTGGAATTTTGATAGGAAATTCATTCAATTTTTAGATTGCTTTGGGTTGTATAGGCTTATTATTCTAATTCATGAGCAAGGAATATCTTCCAATTTATTTGCATTGTCTTCAATTCCTTTCACAATGTTTAGTTTTCAGAGTACAACATCTTTCACCTCCTTGGTTAAATTTATTCCTAGGTATTTTATTATTTTTGATGCAACTGTAATTAGGACTATTTCCTTAACCTGATAGTTTATTAGTGTATAGAAATGCAACAGATTTTTGTATCCTGAAACTACTGAATTTGTAGTTTAGTTCTATCAGTTTTGGGCGCAATCTTTAGGGTATTCTATATATGATGTCATTTGCAAATAGTGACCTTTTTCCTTCTTCCTTTCCAACTTGGATGGCTTTTATTTATGTTTCTTGTCTAATTGCCCTGGTAAGAACTTCCAAATATTATGTTGAATACAGAGAGTTCCATTTCTCCTTATATAATTCCAGACTTCTAGAATTTTTTCTGCTAAATTAACCCTACACCCTCCTTCCATTTTACTGTCTGTTTACTTTGGCTATAGGGTATGATGCCATTTTTTCCCCTTTTTAGTATAATGACTTTCTTTAGATGAAGGGAACCCTGAAGTGATACTTCTATCGGGATTTGTTTCCTAGGTTGATATTGTGTATAAGGACTGGAAAAACCAAGGGAATAAAATCAGTACCTTTTTTCCTTCTCAAACTGGTTCAATATATTATCCTTCGAACGTTGTATTAAAAAAAAAATCTAACATAAGACAGTACACAAATTCTAAGTGTACAGCACAAAGCAGCTCTATGTAGCTGGCAACCAGAATGAGAACCTCTTAAGTATCTTCATGCCCCACCCCTATCTAGGCTTTGGCTCTGCTCTTAACCGAGCTGGGTCATCTCTGTCCTGACTTCTACTGTAGTTGTTTTTTGGTTGTCCTGAAATTCAGTGGAATTACAGCTTATGTTCTCTTTTGCCTGGCTTCTTTCACTCTATATAATATATACATCTTTAATTATATCGAATTTTTGCAAGAGATAAAACATTTTCAAGGGTAACTGATCATTTCCTTTATTTATGGTAAAAATAACTTTAGCTTGTCTTGAAATTCCTAACATCCACATACATTCATCAATTAAAAGCATTACAGGAAAACAAGATACCTAACTTAAAAATCAAAGCTTAATCACATTAAAAAGTGTTTTGCACCTTGTTTGAAAAAAATATATATATATATTTTTTAATTTTTAAAGATTTTATTTTTTAAAGATTTTATTTATTTGACAGCGAGAAACACAGGGAGAGAGGGAGCACAAGCAGAGGGAATGGTAGCGGGAGAAGCAGGCTTCCTGTTGAGCAGGGAGCCCGATGCGGGGCTCGATCCCAGGACTCTGGGATCATGACCTGAGCCGAAGGCAGCCGCTTAACGACTGAGCCACCCAGGCGGCCCTATTTTTTTTTTAAAGATTTTATTTATCTACGTGACAGAACACAAGTAGGTAGAGAGGCAGGCGGGGGGAAGCAGGCTCCCCGCTGAGCAGAGAGCCTGATGTGGGGCTTGATCCCAGGACCCTGAGATCATGACCTGAGCCAAAGGCAGAGGCTTTAACCCACTGAGCCACCCGGGTGCCCCTTTGTTTGAAATTCTTTAGAAGTAATTTTTTTCTCTAAAAATAAACCTAGCTCTTCTTACCCTTACACCTGGTTAGCTTACTAATATTTATCAAAAATCCTTCTGAATCCTTTTCAGAGTGGTCTTTGAAACTTAAGATGGAGAAAAAAAATCAAGAGTGACTGATATGGCAAAGGCAGAATTTGAGAAGATTTTGAAAAGCTGGTGACAGGTTAGGAAGCCTACAAAGAGTAAATATACTGAAGATGCTCACACCACCAGGTCAGTGGAGGTACGTGGTAAAAGTGGATTCTGAAAGGACAAGGTTTGACAAAAACAGCACACACAAAACCCTACAAAAAACAATGTGCCTCTCTGCCTCCCAGATCTGGGATTGTGGTGCCTGTTAAGAGCCTAAGGGCTAGAACCAGAGATGCCTAAATGGGACTTCTTTTTGGCACTATACACTCATTCCTGGTCATTTCCATCAGTTAATTTATTTAGTTTCTGTTCCTACCGATACTACAGATAGAAAAGGAAGGCAAAATTTAGATGCCAGCATTGTCAAGTTCTTTTTAAGGAGCCATATTTACCTTTATGAAAAACATGTGATCTTATTCTGAAGCATAATGAATTATCTTCTAAAAGTCATCCAAATAACTTGCTAAAGCCAATTAAGATGCAACAGACAAAATGAAATACAAGACCATTTGCGATTCACAGAAACCAGTACATTTTCAAATCTGAAGGTCACTATGACCTCAATCAGTCGCAATATCTAGCAGTACTTATCTACATTCTAAAAATACAGAAACTACTGAATGCCTGTTTATGAATTAGCCTTATGGCCTAGACTAGTCATACCAGGGAAAAAAATGGGAACTTGCTGTGTTTTTCGAAGGAATCTTCTCTTTTTTAAACCCTATGAAATTCCAACAGGGATCACAGAGAAATGAAATTTTGTGATGAGTATAACAAAGCAGGAGTGAAAATACAAATGTGAAAAGCCACAAAGATGGAAGTAGAAAGACATTAAGCACCATAAACCTTTTTGTTATTAATTACCAATGCTATTCCACGTTACTAGACAGGGATTAGAACTACAGGAAGCCATTCGTCATTGATTCCATGGACTGCTCCCCGCAAACAGAGGGGATGAAGAGGTCAGGCTTTCTCAAGAGCCACTGAAGGGTAGCAGCAAGTCAACAGTGAATTCTGAAGTCTAGCAGAAGTGAATACTTAGGGCCACGGTAATTCTGCTATGGCTTAGGTGGCTTCCTTATAATATGGCAATAATGAAGATAACTGATCTATACTTCATAAGGTTGTTAAAAGATAAAGTTATCAACACAATGCTTGACACATATCACTAAAGTATCTCAGTCTTAACGTAAGTGGGTATGTAAAACATAAAGGTCTTGTGATTTTTTTTCTGCCCCCCCCCCCATTTTCAAAGCAAACTAATATGCCTCAAGAATCAGGGAGTGTATTTGGATCTTTAAAAGATGAAAACCAAAGACCTAATGGACAGATTCTACTGTGACAGCAATCCCTTAAAGTACAGTTGACCCTCGAACAATGTGGGAGTTTATGGGTGCAGTTGAAAATCCAAATACAACTTTTGGCTACCCAAAAACTTAACTACAAATGGGCTAGTGTTGACTGGAAGACTTACTGATAACATAAACAGGTGATACATATTTTGTATGTTATATGTATTATATGCTGTACCCTTTCAATAAAGTAAGTTAGAGAAAGGAAAATGTTAAAATCATAAGAGAAAAAGTACATTTACAGTACTGTTAAAAGAAATACACATTAATAATGGACCTGTGCAGTTCAAACCCATATGGTTCAAAAGTCAACTGTACTTAAAGCACAATTTATGAAATGAAATTTATTTCACAAAACCTATTTACATAAATGTAATACCTTTGCTTCACTGCTTACAACTGGTTTTACAGGGAACTGGACTTCTGTGGCTTTCAGTATTGTATTTTCTTGAAGAATGTCTTGTTGCGATTGATTGTGACCAAATGGCTTAAAAAAAAAAATTTAGAAATTTCTCACAAAATATTTAAACAGAGTAATTATCACTGTGTCCCTAAAATATAAATGATTTGTGTTTTTAAAAATCTTCGTTATCTGGAACTTGGCATACATTCTCACAGAAACAAGGTTACAACTGATAGAAGGCTAAGTAAACCCATCTAATCAATCCTCAACATAGCTTAAACACAGTGAATAAGCACAGGAAATAATGCTGTTGCAATATATTTATTTTGACTTTTAAAGGTAAGAAGTAGGTTGAAGCGTTTGTGAAAATTCTAAAGGATAAAATATTTTGACTACGGTACTCTCCTTCACTGACAGCTCTGGGTTTGTTTCTAAGTTGCAGTGACGTCTGAGAGAAGGCCCTTCACCCGCTCTCCACACTGATGAAGGGCTTGCAAAGTACCTACGGGAGCTGCAGCTCTGAGTTCAAAATAGAGGTTTGGGAAAAATTAAGACTAAGTTTGATGGAGTTTCCCTGAGGAAGCACAAGGGGACACTATGCCCAAGCCAAACTGAGGGTGTGTGTGGGGTGAGGTAGGAGTGGGGGAGGCAATGTGAGCAAGTAGAGAGAATGGAGAGTGTTTTGTTGGCACTATTGATAGTACCTTTTTTACTTAAAAAAAAAAAAAAAAAAATGTGTGTGGGGGGGTGAGGGGGTAGAAAGCTGCCCTGACATTAAAATAATCTGACCTATGGAAATTTTAGCAAGAAACAAAGGCTTGGCTTTCCTTAGAACGTTGTACATTGACTTCAAGTTAATGAAACTTTACACTTAAGAGGGAAAATTCAACTTACCTTTCTACCATAAAGACACTGAAAGAAAATAACGCCAACTGACCACACATCAACCTTGTTGGAAATCTTTGGTGGTTCTTTTCCAACTACAAAACACTCGGGAGGTAAATACCTACAGTTTTAGGAGGAAAAAAAAAGGAAAGGATACTCTTAATCTGTAACTTAAGCCTTCTAAACATACCTTCAGAACACTCATACACAAATGAATGAAAATCAAACCTTTGCAGCATTTGCATCCTTGTATCATTTGACTCAAGCCAAAACATCCACCTTCGTGATAAAGTATGCAACACATATGTGTATTATTTTTCATTTGATATATTATCAATAGAAATTATAAAGTTCTACTTTAAACAGGCAATAATAAATGCTCCCCCAATGCTCTTCTGCTATGGCTTAATAGCAGTTAGGTTTGACACCTGTGTTCAAACTTTAGGCAATTCTCTTCCTAACACACGTATCTGACCAGCTGGTTCTTCTGTTTAGAAAACTACACCATCATGCACTGCCAAGGTAAGACCTCATAGCTCTTGTTTGTAACACAGAACAGGCTAGGCAGACAATTCACTTGGTCCCCACATTTCTTAATATGACCATCTCTAATGCATTCCCTAACGACTCTAATTCATTTGGTGAGCATCTTTTTTTTTTTCCCTTCATTAAAACCGACTGGACCTCCATAAACCCCTGTTCCCTCTAGGCTGAGTTTTGCTTCTTCCCCATGTAACCAGCCAGTATTATGGTATCTCTATTATGGCATTTAAACTAAAATCACACTAAATTGTGAGCAGCTCAAGGAGTTATTATTCATTGCAGTTTTTGAACATTAGCAACATCTAAAATATATTAAGTATTCAAAAATACTATTTTCTACTTTTAAGTGCTATTTTTAAGTTCATAATTTTATATAAAGGAAGGTAAAAATTTGTCACATCTTAGGTTTAAATAAAAAATCTATCAGGGCTGCAAGTATCTCCCACCTCTAAAATTTAGATTAAAAAATCGTGCAAAGGAATAATATAGCTAAATGAGTATCTAACTCTTTTCCTTTAGTTTTATACTATGCTTAAGTCATTGAAATTTCAGCAAGATATGCACAGATTTCTAAAAAAAAAAAAAAAAAGCCAAAACCAAAAACCAAACTTCTTGAAATAGAGGTGACCAATAACTCATTTGTAATGTAAATCTTTTCTTACCTCCCAAAACAAGTAAAAAGCCAGATTTATGAATAAAAGTATATATTTTGTGTAGATTTATGAAACAAAAATGGCTCTTAAGCACTATGCTACACTGTCTCTTGAGACAAAAAGCTATAAGCAAGGAGAGGAATTGTAGGAAAGACACCAAAGCCATTTGGGAAGAAATGACCACCAGGATTTAGTGAAGGACTGCATTTGAGACCTGAGAGGGAATGAGGGACAAAACTGATTTTCTTCTAAGTGATACAAATAGTTTACATCTACTCCTAAAAGACTGTATAGGACATCCCAGTTTACCAAATGCATAGCTAAAAAAGCTACGGTGACTATAGGAAACTAACCATTTTTCAAAACATGTTTCTATGGGAAATACATTCCAGGTTACTACATAGAAATGCTCTAGCCGGAGGTAAATTTCCTTGCCCAGCCCTCCACTAGCAAAAGCCTGAGTGCGAGGGAAACTACACAGTGGACGTCTCTGCAGAGGAAGGATGATCTCTTATTGAGAACTGTCTAAATCTATTACTTCAAGCTATGTTCCATGGAATCCAGAGTTCTAGGAAAGAGACTTATTGCAAAAAGTCTGAAGACTACTGATTGAAGATACCACCTTTTAGGGGGTTACTGGGTTGATGATTTTCTTTAAATATGGGCTGAAAAATCCATGATTACCTGACTACTATTCCTAGAAAATGCTACAAGCAGAATTTGAAAGTAAAATGGCTTTAAAAGAACACATGAACATGACTAATCCCTATTTCATGAAAAGTTAAGTTCGTACAGACCCAGAACATCTTGTAGAACTGGTTATTATGTGCCCAGGCAGTGTGAAAACTGTTCCAGAAACCGCAATGTCACATTTATGTTTGTAGTCTCCATCTTGCTCAATAAAGTACAGTTCTCTCTCCAATTAGAATCTTACTCCTTTTGCTAAACTAAGTTTGTTTTGAAATTTTATAGTCTATATTCGCCACTTCGGTGAATTTGACACTAAGTCTGAAAATTCACACTCAAAAGTGATTTTTGTCAACACCTAGGTACTCTGAAGGGAATGACATTCATTTAGACTTAGATCTGTGAATCTACAGTTCTATCTAGAGTCTATATGTATGAAGTTATGAAATTGGATTTCTGAGAGCCAAGTCCTAAGAATATTCCAAACTTCTTTCCCATGCATGGTCAACAAAACCTCCATCTCCACTAAAAACTGACACCACAGAACCTCTACAGAGAGAACTTCATGCTTATGGCTACTGTTTGTAATAGTCAGGATGTTATCTTCATTTAAGTATTTTTAACTGATGATAAACCTTACTGGAACACACAGAAAAAATCCATGATTCTCCATGTGAGAAGTTCCTGGCTGGTAGATACTGAAGTCACCTGCCAAAGCCAAGTTCTTCTCCCTTCACTTTGCTGATATTTACAATTAAGACCAGAAGAGAAAAGAAGACTGACAATAGTCATCTCCCTCTTGACTCAAACTTCATATCAGAAAGCTTACCACAGTAATCTCAAAGATACATGAAAATAAAAACTAAACACTCATAAAAAGTAATCTAGACAATTTTGATATTTTAAATTATATATTTACCAGTAAGTGCCTGCCCCTTGAGAAGTTAGATCCATTCCATCTACACCATAGCTATCATCATCCATGATCTTGGATAGACCAAAATCAGTGATTTTGATTTCTCCACATGCTGTGCCATCTACCAGAAGGATGTTTCCTAAGAACAAGATATAAAGGTTTTTTTTAATGACACACAGATGAAAAACATTATGTTTACTACTTTAGCTGACATTGGGGGAACAGATACATATTTAAGATACGTAATTAAAAATGTAAATTTAAAATATAATTTTAAAATATGGTGATTCAATGGGCATTTTAAATTCTTCTAGTATTCCACTGACGTTGCAGAATTATACCAAAAAGCAGGTTTCAGATAACTTAATAAATATGACTTTTAAAAACTAGTCTTTAGAACTTAAAAAAATTTAGACAAACTTTATTACCTGGCTTAAGATCATAATGTATAATAGGGGGTTTGATTTCATTGAGATATCTTAGTGCATTTACAATTTGCATTACAATAGACCTAGCTTCCTTCTCTGACATTAATTTATGTTGCTTCAGATAGAAATCCAAGTCATTGCCTTCACAGTACTCTAACACTGTACAAAACCTACAATGGAGAAGAGAAACAATTAGACATAAAACATTATCCAATAATTTATTATCACAGTGATGAAAAGTATATCGTCATTACAGAATAAGGAAAGCAAAAGCGAACATATTTTTTTCTTAAAAACTAAATCCTTATATTCACTTACGTATCTGTATCCAAGGAGAAATAATCATAGAGTTTAACTATCCTAGGATGATCCAGTTCTTTGTGTATTCTATACTCTCTGCAGGCATGTCTATGGGAAGAGAGAATCTATTTATTCTGCAGGACTATTAAACGTATTTTCATTTGATAAAAACCAGAAAGTATTAATATTTACTTGTGATAGTTTTCCTTCTTCTCATCCCTCCAGCTTTTATTAAGCTGGTGGATCTTCACAGCAGCGTATCTTTGTTCATAAAGGTCAAAAGCCTAAGATTCAAGGCATAGAAGAGTTAGGACCAAAGACCAACTGAATAGCTAAAGAGATTTAAAAAAATAGGCGATAATTTTTATTGTAACATGGAATTAGAATATACATTATAGTTTTTGGTCTGCTATGATTATATATCATTCAACAACACATTTATGGTCAGAAACAAGATACAAATTCCATCATATACAGCAGAGAAAACTTTAATGTGAAATTTCATATTCAAGTTTCATAAATGCCAATATATTGAATCAAGTTAAAACAATAAAGCTGTTATTTGTTTTTTCAATATAGGGATCTGGCTCCTCTACAGTGGCAAAAGCAGTAAGCAGCCAACAAAACAGATGGCTGCAGTGTGTTTTTTATGGGTTGGATAAAGTAAACCTTTTTCCTCTACCTTTCCTAGTAACTCCCCACTTCTTTAAAAATAAACAAGTACGTAACAATTTCCAACTGTTTAAAATATTCTGAACTTTGATTATGGAACTGTTCAAACATAACGATACACCATTATCATACCTAACTACATCAATAATAATTCCTTAAAATCTAATGCCCAACTTGTCTTCTACTGGTTGTCTCAAAAAAGGAGGTTTTATACTGGTTTGACTCAACAGCCTATTTCTTACATAAAAAAATTAAGAATGATCAGTATTCTTTTAAGTTCTCAGGTAATTAAAACATTAAAAAAAGCCCTGAGTATTATTTAAGAGGTCTAATAATTTAGGTTCTGTGATTTATAGACAAAGGTGCCACTTAAAAAAAAAACAAAAAACTTAAATTTTACATATTAGAAAGAAGGTCCACAATCTCTACTCCCCCCATCAACTTAACCTAAAAATGAGCAAGAACAGTAGACTGTCACAAACCTATAAGAGCCTAAGATCAGAAATAATATAGGATGAAGTAGTTAAGAATATTCATTTTGGGGTTAGGTAAACTTAACAGAACTCTGTGCTATTACCGTCTCTTAGCCTCAGTCTCATAAAGTTTGAGTTGCTGAGTGGATTAAATGGAGTAAAACAAACTGTTAAACATTAGCTAATTACATTTTTAAAAGTGTAAAGAAATAGCAAAGATTAAAAAGAAAAGTTCATGTGATGATGAAATCATCATAAAAAATCATAAAGGGTAACAATAAAACTTTAAGTACACTACTAATAAAAATTATCAATATATATTGACATATATAACACATCTTTCTCCCAAAATTAGGTGAGTAAAGTATACCCTTCCCATAAGGCTAATATGGTCAATTACTGAGCAACTGATTCAGTATTTTCCACCTTGGTATAGATAAAAAAGTCTGTATTTTTTGACTCACAATCTGCTGCTTTGTTTCCCAGTGGACCTGTCAACCATGAAAGGCTTTGAAGAGGTTGGAGAAAGTGGTCTTTAGTATTTAGGTCAGTACTGAACAAAGTTATTAGGCCCCAATCTGCATTTTCTATTTCCGACATAAGCCCTTTCTTCAAAAAGAAAAGCCCCTCTTAGCCCCTATCTGCACTTAGAAACAGTGCCAAGCATTAAAGATTATTCATCATGACCAGGTGGGATTTATCCCTGGAATGCAAGGGTGGTTCAACATTCGCAAATCAACCAATGTGATAGAACAAATCAATAAGAGAAGAGAGGAACCACATGGTCCTCTCAATTGATGCAGAAAAAGCATTTGACAAAATTCAGCATCTGTTCCTGATTAAAACTCTTCAAAGTATAGGGACAGAAGGAATACTCCTCAACATCATAAAGTCTATCTATGAGAAGCCCACAGCAAATATCATTCTC
>JAQQSY010003486.1:0-12931 GCA_028646535.1 Procyon lotor
ACATTGGCCATCACCACCATTATCAGTGTATTGATTGTGCATAGAAGATGTGGGAGATGTGTTTGTTCATTACACATGCAGAGATTCTGTATTCTGGAGTCCTCACTGTGTGGAGCACATACCCGAGAGGGTGGCAAGGTTGGAACAGGGTGATCTTGGCACTTGCAGCAACCCCCACAGGAGGACCTGCAGTACCTGGTGTTGGGAAGCAGAGCCAGTGGCTGAGACTGAGGGGAAGAGCTGTCATAGTGTGAGGTCACAGAGTCCACCGCACTCCCCTGGGGGAAGTGGGGTCTAACAGAGTAGAAGGAACATGGGAGAAACAAGGCAGTCAAATCAAGAAAACAAACTTGCTTATTTCTGGCAGGATGTTTGATTTTTTTTTTTCCGATTTTTTTTTTATTAATTTTTATTAACATATAATGTATTATTTGCCCCAGGGTACATGTCTGTGAATCTTCGGGCTTACACATTTCACAGCACTTAATAGCACATACCCTCCCCATTGTCCACAACCCAGCCACCCTATCCCTACCCCACAGGATGTTTGATTTAACTCCACGGATGGCACACCTCTACTCAGGGTAGAGGTGTGGAGAAACTGAGGCAGATTAGACATTTATGGGAATTTCCAAAATCAAAGCAGGCAATTTATTTATTATTATTATTATTTTTGCTCAACATATAGTCATCATACATTTGTTCTCAGTCCACATCACAGTAATCCCTTGTATTAGTTTTCTAGTGCTGCCAACTGATTATCACAAACATGGGAGCTTAACAATGGAAGTTGATTTCTCACAATTCTGGACGCCATTAAGTCCAAAATCAAAGCGTTGGCTCTGCCCCCTCTGAAAGGTCTGGGGGAGGATCCCTCCTTGTCTCTTCCTACATTTGGGGAGTTCACAGCCATCTTTAGTGTTGCTCCTTGGCTTGTAGACACATCCCTCCAGTCTTTCCTATGTCATCACATGACCTCTCCTTTTTGCTTATCTCTGTGAACCTTTCCTCTTCTCATGAAGACACCACTGGCTTTAGGATTCACCCAAATCCAGGACGGGCTTACTTAGAGATCCTTAATCATATCTGCGAAGATCCTATTTCCAAATACAGTCACATTCACAGAGATAAGGACTAGTAGCGCTTGGACATACCTTTTTGGCACCACTATATAACCCACTACACTTGAGTTACCAAGAGTAAGAATAAGATACTGTTCATCCATTTGGTACATGTGCTAGACTCTGGACAAGGATTTAAAAAGGATGAATAAGACAGAAGAGGTGCCCACACGTCACTCACAGTCTAATGGGCAGACGTCAGGGAGGGACACAGAGCCTCTTGAATGGAGTGTGGCAGGGCCAAGGGGAAGGTGTGTACAAGTTGCTAAGGGAGCCCAAGGGAGCGGACACCTATCTCAGTGGGAGGTGGGGCTGGGTTTGGCTTAAAAGTGTTTTTGGAGGAAGGACAGGCAGAAACGAGATGGGCAAGGTGAAGGAGGTGGGGAAAAGGCTTTCTAGGTAGAAGGTCCAGCACGATCAGAGGTGCAGGTGGAGGTGAGAGAAAGAGCATGATACAGCCCAGGAGCTGTGGGTCTGATTGGAAAACAGAGTCTGAGGTGGGGGTGGTGAGAGGAGGCAAAGAGGGAGGGACAGGGTCAGATCAGAAGAGCCTGGCACGTCACGAGCAGGGGTGGGGACATTGTTTTGAGAGCAAATGGGAAACTTTGTAAGTTTCCCTCTAAAGTGCCTTGGAAACTACAGAGTGCTCTAAAAATGTGGATAACATTACTAATATTTTTTGGCATATGCTGGACATTTATACTTAGTACAAGGGATTATGTTTGCTGGAAATGTGTTTTTGACATTAGAAGGAAAATATGGAGGTTTGGTGTTGCTAAAATTATTTTTTCTAATTAATCTGACATTAAATTGGAAAAAACAGATATTTAAGAGGAATGATTGGAGATGCCCCCTCCACCCCCCCCGCTAGGAGAGAAGCTTCAGGAAGCAGACGGGCTGTTGCGGTTCTGTCTGGACAGGAAAGAGCACCAGGGCAGGGGCTGGCGAAGTGGCTGAGGCCCCAGAAGATCTCCATGTCAAGGGCCTCAGGGTGGCTCCGGTCTTGGGAGCCACTGGCCCCTGGTGACAGCTGGGATGGTTACGGTGAGGGATTCAAGCCCAAGCCTCATCTTCAGGTTGGATCCGTGTGGAGGCTGGGGTGGCCGATCTGCAGTGATGATGAAATCTTCCATATACAAATAGCGTGGCATCCACAGAGACAAACTTGGACAGTAGGAGCTAATCTTTACTAGAAGCTTCTCCATCTTCCTCACACCCCACCTCCTGTCACTTGCTAAGTTCTGTGGATTTTATCTCTGTTCACTTGTCTCCATTCCCTACTGCCACTCTGTGGTCCAGATCGCCTGTGGGCGTGGCTCTCTCCTCCTCACTGGTCCTCACGCTGCCAGCTGCTCTTTGGCTTCGGTCCCCCCTCCATATAGCAGCCAAAATGTTCTTTCTAGACACAAATTTAATTCTGTCTCTTGTGTTTGTGCTCTGCGATATAGCCCCTGCCCTTCCTTACTCCCAGTTCCCAGTGTTTCTTCTGATACAGGCTGGGATGCAGGCACCCCTGACCTCACACTGTCCTGGGAGAGAGGCCCGGCCCTTTGCACATATGAGCCTGCTGCCCATTCTATTACCTCTGCCAAGGATCTCCATTCATCTTTAGGACCAGCTCGACTGTCCCCTCTTGCAGAAAGCTGTGCTGTCAGTGCCATTGTCATCATCTACGAGCTAGTCATCACAGAGGATGTGCAGTTATCACATCTACAGTGTGCTGTTGTAACCGTCTATTTAGGGTCAGTCTCTCCCACTGGACCGTGGGCGGCCAGAGGGCCGGACTCCCTCTCCTTCCCCTCATCATCTCTGGCCCCCTGTGCCTGACCAAGGGTGATGGCTCAGTGAGCAGTAGATGAATAAAGGGTGAATATCCACTTTCTAAACAGGGGCCTTTACAGTCCCAACCTTAAACTATACTACACGAGAACGTCAAGGTCTAAAGCACACGGGGAGAGACCTCTACTCTCCTGGCCTTGTGTTTTTGATGTCAATTTTTCTGTTGCTAGCATCCAGAGCTGAGCTGTCCATTTCAGGGGCCGCTAGTCCTGTATGGCTATTGAGTCTTTGAAATGTGGCCAGTCTGAAATAAGGCTAGTGCTCTAAGTGTAAAATACACACCCCACATTTTGTTTGAAGACTTCGGACAAAAGAGAGACTATGAGATACCTCATGAATACTGTTTTACATCGAGTTCACATTCAAATGACAATAATTTGGTACAATAGTTAAATAAAATGTATTATTAAAATTAATTTCACCTGTTTCTTTGTATTTTTAAAATATGGCTGCTAGGAAAATTTAAAATCACGTAGGTGGCTTGCATTATATTCCTGTTGAACATCACCAGTACTGACCCCCTCTGGTGGGAGCAAGTATTTAAATCATTACAGCAACATCTTTTTAACTGCATATAAATGTTTTTATTCATTGTAAAGCAATTTGAAAATATAAAGATTAAAAATAGAAATCTTCAGTGGTGTCATCTCTGAGATAACAGATAACGCATTTTGGGGATGTTTTCTTTCTATATATAAAACAAAACTGAAACTGTACTACATATCTCTTTGAGTACCAAGCTTTTTTTTCACTCATAATTATGTTGTAGGTATTTTACCATGTTACTAAAAATTCTTAGAAAAAATTATTTTGATAGATGCAGAGTATTCTGGTGGGGGCTCAGGGTGCCACACATGTTCCCCCTTCTCTGAGTTTCTGACCAGCGGAATATACACATAGGGATCAACAGCCAATGAGGAATGTAGAACTGTTTTATTAAAGGGTGTCCGTGGAAACTCCCAAGGACCATCTTTCATCACCTGGTGGTGAAAGATGGATTGGAGAAGATAGCTCAGGCCTGAGTCTGAGTTTTGAGACCTGCATGGTTTGTGTGTGTGTGTGTGTGTGTGTGTGTGTGTGTGTGAGAGAGAGAGAGAGAGAGAGAGAGAGAGAGAGAGAGAGAGGATGGTAAATGGCAAAATGGCATCCCCAAAACTTCCCCATACAGGACAGGATGAAATGCCTTCCCCTGTGTTCTATAATGCAGTAGAGAAGCATAATATTATTCTCCCTACAAGTCCAAATAGTATTAGTTTGAGCTGAGCTGTTGTAAATTGTCCCAAGTCGGGGTTGGTCAGGGTTGTCACATTGTTTTGGTGGATATTGGTTGCCTCCAAGGGTCATAGATAGGTGAGAGCCATGGTCCCCGCCCCCATGACCTTGCTACCTACTGGTTGATATGTTGCATGAAGTTTCACTGAATCCCGCTGCCCGTGTGAACACTTAGAAGCGGGACCACCACAGGCATAGGTCTGATCTGTAATCTTGGTGAAGCTCTAGCTCTCTACTCTTTGACACTCTTTTTTTTTTTTTTTTTTTTAAAGATTTTGTTTATTTGACAGAGAGAAACACAGCGCGAGAGGGAACACAAGTAGAGGGAATGGTAGCGGGAGAAGCGGGCTTCCAGCAGAGCAGGGATCCGGATGCGAGGCTCAATCCCAGGACCCTGGGATCATGACCTAGGCAGAAGGTAGACGCTTAACGACTGAGCCACCCAGGCACCCCTACTCTTTGACACTCTTAAAAGCACCTTGCAAGAAAGGTTTACTGCAGGCAGATGGAGCAACATTCCGACTAGAGGTAGCATTAGCCAGCCTTTCAGTTGGTTCAGGGAATAGAATTCTCAGTCAGTGTAGTGTTACGATGAGACCAAGCCAGGGTATCCCACTGAAGTAGACTGTGGGGTTCCTCACATTTTTATTCTCCGTTAATGCTGCAGTGGAGATACCTGTGCGGTATTTTGAGCCAATCTGCATGTTTAAACATTGTTTATTTCAACAGTGAGAAATTATTTCTAAAATATTCCTTAATGTTAAATGAATGACCTCTGTATTTTAGATTGAGAATTTGATATTTGAAGTGATTGTCATGGAGTTTCTGGAGTTGGGACTTCTAATTAGGATCTTTTGAATGTTAATTAACACTCCTGGGGTGTACATTTCTGATAAGAGTTCTTCAAATGTTAACTAACCTACCCTGTGGGGTAGATTGAAACTAATTTAGTTTCACGTGCACATGTACACACATTCACACACCCCCATTACACTTCTTATATTGATGTACTTTAAAGTAAATTATAGACTTTATAACATGAAAATTTTGAAAAATTTGGAAGATCGTACAATCTTGAACTCACTTTTCAAGCCTTTAAAATTGAAAAAATTGGTCTAGAAACATAAGAACAAGTTTATTAATGAGTTTCTTGGTTCAAACTGGATTTGTTGTCAAAATAAAATACGTTGAGCTGGACGAGATGCGGGAATTGTTTTTTCCAGTTTTTCTCTCCCTAGCTCATTTTAGTTTTTGCTTTGTTTCATTTTTAGTGTCAGATATTTGTGGGACAGGGGGTTAAGCCATTCAAAAATTACATTACAAACACAGAAACAAAAACATCCCACAAACAAAAGATGATTTAATAATGGGAGGAATGTGAAAAATAAAGTCTGTAGTTTCTCCTACCAGACGAATTCACTTTGTTGCTTATAGCTGCTATTGTTAAGACTCTGTGTATCTTTTTGAGGACATGCAAGGAGAGCTCGCTGCTGTTTGTTTCTGCTAACACAGCTCGATCCGGGATTCCTGGGGCTAGAGTGGGCATATTCTTTTATGAACTGAGTAATTAGTCCATCTGGTTATATTCTCAGAAAGGTGCTGGGACTGGAGAATTAACCTCAATACTTATTTCATATGGCTGTTATGGGAATTAAGAGATAAAGTTTATGAAAGTGCTTTGTAAACTGTAAAGAGGTATTTATTTACTATTATTATGAAGGCTATAGCTTCATAAACCCTTTCTCTATGTAATCTGGTGGCTAGTGTGCATTTTATTAACAGTTGACATGTATCTGTGGATCATGTTTAAGATTTAGGCTGCAGTCGATCAATAAATACAGTTTATGTTTCAATCAATCAATACATTTTGAACACCTGTTAGCAGCCATGGACGCTGAGTGAGCACCAGCTATGGCTTTGGCCCCTGAGACCCATTAATATGGTTGGAGAAACAAGGCCCAGGCTCATGCATTTAGAGAACAAGGCAGCATATGCTAAAGTGTCATTTGCTATTTGGTTTAAGAATGAGAGAAAGTAAATCCTGGAGGCCAGATTAGTGGGCAACATATTGCAAGGGGTTCATTTTCATTTTAAATATTTTTAGGAAAGCTGGAAGATGCTTTATTCTATTTTGCCTTCCCGTTTCTTGGGAGTTGGGAGTGGACATCTGGGATATATTTGGGACTAGTTCCGTTTTCATTTTCTTGAATTTTCTCAAAAACTTTGCTGTGGGCCTGAGAGCCATGTAGTGTGTGTTGTGTCCTTGCTTTGCGTCTGCTCCCTCTTTTCCTCCAACAACAACCTCAGCTCCTCTGTTCCCTGTTCAAACAGCGATTCCTCAGGACAGGACAGGACAGGACGTCCTTACTCTGTTACAATCAGCTTCAAACCATTTTCCACTCTTGTTTGATGCTTGATGAGGTTTTTGGAGATTGAGCGAGCGACAGCTTTCATCCCCATTGAAATCCCTGTTTATGTCCAGAAAAAAAAGTGTTATGTAAGTTGCAGAAAGGTTGGAAAATGTTCCGAATGGATGCTCATGGGGCGTCATAGATGATCTGGGTAAGGTGATGGGTGTGAGTATGAGTGTGTGTGTGTGTGTGTGTGTGTGTTGTAGTGAGGTGTTGGGAAAGCAGAAATGAGTTCGATGTTCCTTCTCTTTGGATTCTCATTGTACCCTCTTTCGGGTTTCTTAAATCTATTGTACATGCGATGTGTTCCTAGAGCCTCAGACTCTGAGGTATTCACTGATGAATCTCAAGAAAGAGAAACCATTATGGCTACTAGTGATTTTGAAGCTTTTATTGTTCTTTTGGTAAGCGACAATGATGCACGTGAGAAGTCAGCAACACGCTCCCTATAGCCCATCTGGAAGAGTCTTCTTTCTGGCAGGAACATCAAAGTCTCAAAAATCCCTTCACAATCCTCTTCTGGTCTCTCTCTCCTAACCCACATCACTTGCCAGGGGAAGGAGAGGGTATTACTGGGAAGTGAGAGTCAGCTGGTCCTGCCTGGGGTAGACATGTCTACCTTTCAATGTCTCCTGCATCTTTCTTTCTGAGAATTCTTGGAGAATCCTAATGTTTACCTGCAATGCATGAGCCCTGGAGAAGTTGGGTTTTTCCAAAGATCTTGGCATCAGAATGCATTCTGAATATTGCCTGATGCCTTTGCTATCACAGGTCTGAAGAATAACCATCTCAGAAAGCTGCCCACACACTCCTAGCATGGCATGATCAGAGCTGATAGTCTTTTCATTTGTATGATTATTTATTATCTGACCAGCCCCTTGAGTGTCAAGACTTTGTCTTTTGTATCTTACTAGAATAGGACCTGGCTTATGGTAGACACTCAATAAATATCAGTTGAGTCAATTCCAAATTTACATGGACCCTGCCTTTCTCCTAGGAAGAAGGAAAAAAGCATTCTAAGATGAGCAGGGAATGTGGGTTTCACTGAGTTGCTCTACTTAATGGTAAGGAATTGAGAAGGGGGCACTTGCACCTTGACAAATGTGACTCTGAGGGATGGCTTGAAGGGTTAATCATTGGCAGGATCACTGAATGTGAATCTCAGGTGGACAGGCAGAAAGGAGGGCGGAGGTTTCTCTTTCCTTTGGAGACATGTCTGGCAAGAAGTCACTGTGGCTGAGGACAAGGAGGTTGGTGCCTGTGTTCTCCTTTCGGATTTCGATGGATTCCTTTCTCACATTTAGGTCTTTCATCCATCTTGAATTTTTGTGTATGGTATATACAATGGAAGATATTGCTCAACCACCCCAAAGAACGAAATCTTGCCATTTGCAACAATATGGAGAGAACTAGTGAGGCTTATGCTAGGTGAAATACATCAGAGAAAGACAAACACCATATGATCTCACTCCTATGTGGGGTTTAAGAAATAAAACAGATGAGTATGGGGGGAGGGAAGGAAAAAAAATTAGATAAAAACAGAAAGGGAGACAAGGCATAAGAGACTCTTAGCTGTAGGAAACAAACAGGGTTGCTGGGGAGGGGAAGGGGATTGGGGGTGGGTAGCTGGGTGATGGGCATTAAGGAGGGCATGCGATGTAATGAGCACTGGGTGTTGTATGCAACTGATGAATCACTGAACCCTACCCTGCTAACTAATAATACAATATATGTTAACTAAATTGAATTTAAATAATGAATTAAAAAATAAAAAAAGGAAAGGAGGGCAGAGGTGAGGTGGGTGGAGGAGAAGGCACCAAGATGGAGAAGCAAGGTGGGGACAGAGTGGAAGTAAGGAGGGTGTGGCCTGAGAAAATTTTGAGCTGCAGCATCAATATCTTAAAAAAAAAAAAAAAAAAAAAATATATATATATATATATATATATATATATGTATATATATATGATGTGCTATATCTTGGCTAACTGAACATAATAAAAAAAGAAAAATGTATATATTTTATTTTCAGACTCTACGTTAATGCAGGCTCACTGTAAAACTAAAGCAAAATATAAGTAGAAAAGAAATAAACATTAATCTCACCACTTAGTCATAATTACTGTGAACATTCTGGTGAGTGGACATCTCTTCTTATTTTGTTTCTTTATACACTCACACTTTTCTTATTTGGGTTTTAAATATTTGATCCCATAATGTGCCCCTGTTTTGCACTCTGCTTTTTTCACTTAATGACATTCAAAATGTTTTTTTCATTCAATGTCATTAAAAATACTTTGAAAAAAGCCTGAGTGGCTCAGTGGGTTAAAGCCTCTGCCTTCAGCTCAGGTCATGATCTCAGGGTCCTGGGATCAAGCCCCGCATAGGGCTCTCTGCCCAGCAGGAGCCTGCTTCCCCCTCTCTCTCTGCCTGCCTCTCTGCCTACTTGTGATCTCTCTGTCAAATAAATAAATAAAATCTTAAAAAAAATACTTTGAAAACATCATTTTTTAATGGTTACATAACCTTCCATCTTCTGATTACATCATTAACCCTATTGTAAATTTGCTTCCCTGTTTTGTTTTGTTGTAATTGAATGTAAATTAGTGACGATCATCTTTGTGTATCCATTACCGCCTGCGTGGTTTCATTATTTCTTTCAGGTGGATTGCTAGAAAGGGAAATCCTGGGCCCAAGAGTAGGAATGTTTCCCAGACCCCGAAGCATGTCTGGGAAAGCCACATTGCTTTTGTGAAGGGTGGGAACAATTTACATGGAGTGTTTTATAACTGAGACCCTTCCTGGAAGAGAATAGGTTCTGCTAGCTGTAGACAGAACCCCCTCCACTTAAGATGTGGATCAGAATTTCATGTTCTGTACATCAGACTGATTTTAGACTCCTCCCGCTCTCTGTGTTCCTTAACCTTCTCTTCTTCGGCAGTAGTGCTTTCTTCGGCAGTAGTGCTTGCTTCGGCAGCACATATACTATATTCTTCGGCTGTAATTTTAGGAACAGCACCGGGGAAATTCCAGACTGTCTCCATGGTGCTCAGAGCTGATGGCAAAGGGAATTCTGTCCATGCTTGGGACAGAGCTGCCAAGAGGAGGACAGTGTCCTGCCAAGGATTCAGCTTCCTGATGGCAGGAGGAGACTGAGACACCTCCAGGGAAAGGCATCACATGGCAGAAGAGCAGAAATTTGACCTGGAGTGAAACCTTGGAAATTCTAGTTTTTGTTTTAAGGAGAATGCGATTTCCTGGTGTTCCTTACAACAGAACCCGTGTTCTCTTTGATTAACTTCCTCATAGACATTTTTGTCCTTTTTGTCATGGGGGGGGGTTCATTTTGTTCAAAAGCAGGCTCCCCTATGGACCCTTTCTAATATCAACACTTTCTGATTCTACAGGAAGATGTTATCACCCCATTTGATGGATGGATAAATTGAGGCACACATAGATCAAGTGATGAAAGAGAGTTGCTTTTGCAACTTAGGAGCTGACTGATGTTGGCAAGTTAATTAATTTCCCTGAGCTTCGATTCATTTCTAAAATGAGAATGATAATGCCCACTCTACAGTGTATATGTGGGTGGGAATCAAACTCAAGGTCTAGGCTTTGGGAATAGTCATCCAACCCACATTTGACAAATGCCAACATCCCCCTTCTCTCCCACGATGGCTTCGCATTTGCTGTGATTCAATTGAATGCACCCTGATCAGTGTAAGCATAGAAGAGGAAAAAAGAAGAGTATACTTAAGGGAACTTAGAATGTGTTGGAACAAAGGCAACCTCATTACAATGTTTCTTCTGTAAAATATTTCCTTTTGGAAATATTATTGGGGCGTGGCTTGGGGAAAATTTTTCTTTTTCCATTAAGGACCTAAAATCTGGTCACATTGACCCTAACATGCTGCGTGACTTTTGGAATCTCTCTTTACCTCTCTGGATCTGTGCTTTCTGTAAGATAAGATGGTTAGGCCAGGTGACATTAATACTCCTTCCAGCTCTGCAGTTTTTAAAAATTCTACAAGGATTTGGGAATAAAAACCTTGAAGTGTGTTTCTTTTCCTCAGGGAGGGGGAAAAAAACCCAACAAACAAAAACTAAAACAAAACCCCAAAAAACGCTGTTATTTTAAATTGGCCACTAGGGGTCGCTAGTGATCTAAGGGATTGGCTGGTTAATGTCTAAACTGTGGCGCTTCAGCTAACAGATTCTGGGGGTGGTTTATGAAATTCTCTTTTTGTCTCTCCCTTTACCTCCAAAATTCACCTGAAGACTTGATTGCATCATTGATACTGAGTGAGCCACAAGCACGTGCCAGAGACAGTATTCCCAGCTGGGCCACAGCATCCCGATGCCCACCCCAAAAGAAAAGACAAAGAAAAGGAAGAAACAGTAATTCTGGTGCTCAGCTGGCTCTCCTTTTGGGCAATAATTCAAGCTGCTACATATAGAGGCTTTGTAATTCCTTGACTTGAAAAGTTAGTCCTACAAAGTGAAACTGCATGGCATAAAACATGCCTTAGATGATGGAGTAAACCTTTGTCTCGAAAATCTGGAGTTATCAAAGGCGGAAGGGGGGAGACATTCTCACTGAAGAACTGATGAGTGTCTCTTTTGGCAATTCTCCTGGTGGGCTTTGCTGATGGTTGAGGTGGGGGAGGAGCAGGCTTAGAGTTCCCTGGAGAAATCAGGGAGGGACCCCTGAAAAAGAAATAAATGCAATAAAACAAAACTCTGAAAAGCTCAGTGTCTGCCTACACCCGGGACTGGGTCCTGGCAGCAGGCTCAGCGCAAGTCGGACCCCTCTGTGGAAAGTTGGCTGAACCTTGCCCTCTGGGCGCAAGGAAAAGCAACTCTTCTGCCAGGAATGCTGTATAAACATCCTTTTCCTACAGGATCCTGGGGGTCCAGGGGAGCGCCCGGAAAGTATCCTAATGGAGACAGATTTCGAACTCCTGCTGTCTCTTTTCAGATCATAAATTACTGTTAATTCTGTTTATACTCTCCCCCTTTCCTCTTTTAATAGTTTCAGAGAAGTAATTGACGACAAAGTGGAGCCTGCAAAGGGTGTGTGCAAGGAGCCCTGCTCCCCTGGCCAAGAAGCAGCCAAGGGTTTGCTTGTCCTGCACTTTCCTGCAACAAAAGTTAAATATTTATGTACTACAGGTGCCCTTCCTTGCCTCCTGCATACCCTCTTGTGGCTTTGCTGTTTGGGAGGGGGACTAGGGCTTCAAGTGCTACTTAACAGGAAAGGGAAAGGTTGGTTTATTTGCTGGCTTGCTGGCTTCCCTCCCTTCCGCCAGATCTGGGAGGAGATCCGGGGAGGGTGCTCTAGTGCCATGTGGGCTTGGGAGGGTGGGGAGGAAGCTGCTCAGAAGTAGACCCTGGGATCTGGTGGTTTCTCCTTGCTCAGGCATCTTCTTGCTTCATAGCACAAACCTCCCAGGAGCATTTGCTGAAGCCAGTTCCAGGGTAAGGAATATGCCAAGCTTGAAATTGGTCCTAGGTCAGCCTGTTCGTTGAGCTGTTGATTTAATCTCTTAGAGTCTCAGTGTCCTCTTCTGTAAAATGGGGAGAATGATAGCATTTCCCAAGTGGGTGGTGGGGAAAGTTAAATAATATAGAAAAAAGGACTGAGGTCTCGTGAGACTTCGGTCAATGCCCATTCTTTTCCCCCTCTTGACTGTGCTGTCCAAGATGGCAGCCATCAGCCACATGTGGGTCTTGAGCACATTTTCTACTTGCAAATGGTAAGTGCTGTAAGTGTAAAATACACGTCAGATTTCAAAGACCTTTTCTTTTTCTCTCTTTTTAAAGATATTCTTTATTTATTTGACAAAGAGAGTAAGAGAGCACAAGTAGAGTGAACAGAGGAGGGAGGGGGGGAAGCTGACGCACTTGGAATCATGACCTGAGCCAAAGGCAGACGCTTTACCAACTGAGCCACCTTCCAACACTTTTTCTAAGAAAAGAGAATTTAAAATATCTTAATAATTTCTTATACTGATAACATGTTGAAATGATAAATAAATATTAAATACTTTGTAAAGTTAATTTCACCTATTTCTTTTTACTTTTAAAAGATGTGGCTGGGGGTGCCCGGTGTCTCAGTTGGTTAAGTGTCAGACTCTTGGTTTCAGCTCAGGTCATGATCTCAGGGTGGTGAGATCAAGTCTTGAGTCGGGTTCTGAACTCAGCAGGGAGTCTGCTTGAAGATTCTCTCCCTCTGCCCCTCCCTCCAATCTCTCTCAAACAAACAAACAAACAAACAAACAAACAAACAAA
>JAQQSY010003487.1:0-12931 GCA_028646535.1 Procyon lotor
AACATTTTAAGCAAAGAGTATACACAAAGTATAAAAAAGTAATGTGAAAGTAAAGTTCATTCAGCTGAAAAACAGTTTCTTCTGGAATGCCTTTTTAGGAGTGATAGATTTATAGTACACAGTTTCCTGCTATTGAGGTTACAAAACTTTCAGAAAAAAAAAAAACTGTACTATTACTCTCCTCACTCTGTGGCATTATATGAAAACAATCCTTCTCAAGGCTCTAGCAAAGAAACAGTATCACAATATATGAATACTTTAAAATCCTAAAATTAACCAGAAATATTAAAAATGTGAATATGGCCCAATGTGAACATGTCCTAGAAAAGAAAGCTGTTTTTACCATTTAACCCTCAAAATGGTTAAAACACATAACCTGAAGTCATTTTAGAGCCTACTAGAGACCTAAACAGGTGGTGCATTTAACTACTTCCTACCACAGAGTTCTCCTGCTTTTCCTTAACATACTCGATTAAATGTTCCTTGTCCCCATCACTCCTTGAGTGTGTGTCCAAAGACAATGACACCCTTTGCTTCCTGGCTTTCATTACTCATGAAGCCCACTTCCCCCACATTCATTGAGCCCTCTTCTTCCATGACACAGATAAATAGTGAAATCTCGCTTCTGTTTCTGTAAAAGAAACACGTGTACTTTAGCCATACTTTAGCCACACATCCACCCCCCATTCACAAAAACTGATCTGGTGTCTATGTGTTTCTAACACTTTGTGACTTAGCAAGTCAAAGAGAGAGAGCTATACAGAGGTAGGTAAGCTCCAGACGATCAGGAGCCTGCATGATCTTTGGGTGAAAAAGAACAGATGAAGAAGCACAGGTTCTCAACTTCATTTATATATGTATTCAGTACTTGCTATATTGCCAGCATATCAGGGAAACAAAACAACATAATACTTGATACCTGTTGCTCTTATGAGGTCAGTCTAGTGGAAATGTGGGCACCTTAACATCATTCCAATATGATACGCAAGGACAGAATATTTACATTTCACCACTCAAGAGGTACTTGCCAAAACATGTGATTATGCTATTATTGTAATTATTTGACATATTTAGGCAATGCTTTTGGCCATCTATATACCTTGTTTTATGTCTCCACCAGAACTTACCCAAAGGATAGTCTCTATTTCACCTAATTCCATACATGGACGGATTTTTGATATATAAGGCTTTTGATATGATGTTAGTTTCTGTTTATAGAATCCATCTTTCAAAAAACTAAACAGTAGTCCCATTCATACACTCTTTAAAAGGCTGAACTTTAGATTCTAAGCATTTTTTTTTCTTTTCTGCAAACACTGATCATTGCATGGCCTCTTGGGAGAAACCACTCTTACTGGATGAATGAGTATTATCATAATTTGCAATGTATATATTTTGACTTTGAACCTACAGCATATCATTATCATAATATTGATTGACTTTAGACAATGCATAGTTTTAAACAGTGCTGTGCTCAAGTTAAATAGCTATGTATTGCTATATAATTTTAAAAAATCCTTGTGTAATTAAAATCTCACTTAACATATAGTCCATCTTTTTAAACCATCACTTTGTTTTAGATTGGCAGTTTTATTTAATGATTTTTTTTTTAATTTCCCTTCCTTGATAAAACAAATACAGAAACGGTACAAAACACCTTATGGGGAATGTTAGAATCACAAATGTCAGACTAGAAGTAAGAAATAAGTCTTGGGTCTCCAGAGTAAGACTATAAACTTGATCAAATCACTTTCATTTTTTAAACTTTAATTTTTTCATCTTTAAAAAAGTTAGATTAATCTCTTAAGACTCTTCAGAACTCAAAATTTTTATGATTCCCTACGTCAATTTTTTTCACTGTACAAAAGAAAATTATTTCAAAGCAAACTGTCAGTAATATACTAGGAAATAAATCTCAGAATATATGTACATACTAGGGCAATTTAATGTATTTGCACTGACTGAGCTGAGCGTAAGAAATTACACTAAATATGATGAAAATTTGGGCCTAGTCTCTTCCTTGTACTGATGACTATTCTTGATTTATACCCTCAAGGTCAGCAAACACAGTCTGGCAACACATTAACCTTGAAATTTTTCAGTTGTAAAAGAATTATGTTAGATAGTGGCTGGGAAGTACAGCCTATATGATATCTTGCCCTTTTATGGTTAAGTGAACAAACTGTACTTTGTTTTCCATAAAAATGAAACAACGTAAAGTACGTAACTATCAAGAATTTCAGTACACGTACCTAAGATATAACCTGCAAGTTAATTCCTTATAACAACAAAATGCTAATTTTGCTACCAGATTTTTTAAAAATAAATAGCTTTAAATAACTCACTATTTAAAAGACCACAGATAAAGGTTTATACATAGAAACATTCAGTATTTATTTAAAATTTTTAAAAAAATGTAATGGTCAGCTAAAAGCCAAGATGTGAATTCATTCACTGAACAAAACATTCATTGAAACATACGCTTTGAACTGGGCTATAAACACCAATAAGACTAGTTATGGTCACATACCCACCACACTTTATTCGCATCTCAATTATGATCAAATAAAGGAAATGCAGTTTATTAGAAGTAGCGTTTGGCTACTGTTTTCAAGATAGTCAGCTGCTTCTTTTCCCCCCCATACCCATTTCTCTATTGTATAGTCAATTCGCTCGTCATTAAAAGTCATTAAAAATGCAATTCAAAACAAACAGGAAAAGAAATAAGTGTGAAAAGGAAGCCAAAAGAAACCATGGATAAGTTCAAAGATGCAAAGTTAGTAAAGGTAACTCAAGACAATCAAAAGGACCAGAGAACATGGAGAAAGAGGAAAGCAGAGGAATAAAACAGATAACAAATTGCTGTTGATTAACAGTGCCAGGTATTTGCATAATGAACCCGATTTAAGAAAAGTAAAGATGAAGGGCGCCTGGGTGGCTCAGTGGGTTAAAGCCTCTGTCTTCGGTTCAGGTCATGATCTCAGGGTCCTGGGATCAAGCCCCACATCGGGCTCTCTGCTCAGCGGGGAGCCTGCTTCCCCCTCTCTCTCTGCCTGCCTCTCTGCTACTTGTGATCTCTCTCTCTCTGTCAAATAAATAAATAAAATCTTTGGAAAAAACAGAAAAGCAAAGATGACAAGATAATCCCATTAGCCTCAAAATTTCTATGAAATATTTATTCTAGTAAAGAAAAACACATCTGAAAAACACATTTTTTCAATTTCTAAAGTAATTTAAATATTACAATTAAAAAAAATCTAGAAACCTTGTTTATATATTAAGTGAGATGAGAAAAAAGTGACACGAGCCAGTTTTCCAGTATGTTTCCATAGCTATGTAAAAAAACCATTCTTTATCCTAATGCTGCCACATATGTTACTTTTTCAATTCAGGAAAAAAAAAAAACAAAAAACACAAAAAAGCTCACATGTCATTCAGCACATGGAGGAGAAAGGTTTTATATGGACTCAGAACAAAGTTAAAGCTGGAAAAATATTGTGTTTTCAGCAGGGTGAAGTAAACAGGTCACCTAAGTGAAACCTCATTACTGTAAGCAGACAATTTGTAGTAGGTTAGTTATTTTCATCCAAATGGTGGTATTCCCATTAACCTCAAATAAGCAATGGGCTTAGGATGATAAGGTGTTTTTCCCTCAGAGACATTACAAAAATAAATAAATAAGAGCACCGAGATTACTTTAGAGAAGTCATAGCAAGGCCACATACAAACAGCACGTGGCAATATGGCAATTCAGGTTTCTATCATTTGATAAAGGTAAGAAAGACCATTAGAATAGGGTTATTAGAATACTAATAAGGTGGCCAGGAAGACTGGCCGCTTTATCAAATAACACTGTACGGTGGACCAAAAACCAACAGCTGCCCTCCAGCTGGGTTCCAAATATTTTAGGTGTCCACTGAGAACCAGCTCAATCCCAATGCATAATCTCCCCCAAAACAGCCATCGACAAAAAATAAAAGGTTATGTCATCTCTTCACTGTTGGTGTAAACAGAGCATAGGGTAATTTTACTCAGGCATTGGTATGATAAAATATCACTTAGTTCTCCCAAATAGTATACCCATTCTTTGGGTACATGCTCATTCCAGAATTCATTTGAGAAAATCCTTCCTTGATTAGGCACGGCATTACTCATATCTGTCTTGGTTCTCACTATTTCTCTCCAGCTGCTGATTCGTCTCTACATACTACCATTTCTTCAGGCAGGAAAGGTCCAGAACTAATGGGCTGTTTTGTTTTTTGTTTCCTAATGAACATTTACAAACTCTTGAAGCACAATGTAGTGGGCATTACCTCTAGAAAAAAAAAAAAAAAAAAAGGCGAGGGTGGGGTATAGAATGTGCTTGAATTCTGAATCAGATGAACTGTGGAAGACTTCAATCATCTCTTCCAAACTGAATCCACACCCAAGATTTTTCCTTTTGAGCTTCCTATGCTTATTACATGAAGGAAACACAACAGATCAAGGCCTCTCAGTTTTATTGGGTAACTAATTTTAAGAAAACTTCATTCTGTGTTTTTTTTTTCTCCCCCCCCCCAGTCAAACAAGACAGATTCAGTACCTACTTTATCACAAAGAGACACAATAATATGGGAATGTATGCTTTTTCAAAGTACCTACAAAAGCATCTTAACAGTTTTAAAAGAAAAGAGAATGATAAAAGAATTAAAATAAAAATCACTACCCATATCTTTTGAAATCCAAAGGTAACTTCGTTCAGTACTTATGGGTCTAGGAGAATGAGAAGAAACTCAAACGCTTATCTGGTCTTGTTCCAACAGTAAAAATGAATTAAGAACAAACAGAGACAAAAATCTAGTACAAAATGAAGTTTACATCCTGTATTAGCTAGTGGTTATGGATTGCAAAATGATTTTAAAAAGAGAGATTTATAGAGCGGGCATCACCTCTATCATGGAAATCTCTACTTTGCCTTGTATTCTAGTTGCACGTGGTCAAGACCTTGAATGAAATTTGTGCATAAGCAGTTTCCAAGATAAATCTGGACCATATGACCTAAAATGCAGGCAGGAAGTGTGTGTCTGTCTACCAGTCAAAACCACCATTTTAGGCACTAATATCTGGGAATATTTGTTCAGACTCTTCGCCCTTCGAAGTACGTCACTCTTACAGGTGCTGAGGTCAGTACTGTGTATATACGTAGACATGTTTTTACATATGTGTGCGTGGAAAGACAGAGAGAGGCAGACGGGTACACAGGTTGGTTTACAGGCAAAACTCCTCCTCAGAATTCTCTTACCAAAGGAGTATTTCCTACACTTTACAAATAAACCTAAAATTATATACCTGCAAATCTGAGTACAGTCTAAACTTGAAGAAACCTCCACCTCGTTTTCTTTCTCTCCACCTTACTTGCTTTTTCATTACTTCCTATACCTGAGAGGACTCAGGGTCTTCAGGATGTAGAACGTGATTCTCATACGGTATTTTAGTATCTCAATTACATTCACAAACTGATAATCATCTACTCCTATGGAAACTGTCATGAAAAATAAGTTTTGCTTTTTCTTCTCAATTTTTTCCCCCAAAAGATGTCATTAAGAGGCATGGGAAGAGTTGAACAGAGGTTTTTGGTTTTTTTTTTTAAGCCTTTTCACAATAGCATTCTTAATGTTCTCACGGTCTTTTTTTTTTAACAGCAATTAGCATAGCTGTAGCTTTAGTTTACTTTTCTCTAGCATATTACATTTATTTAATAATCTCCAAAATGTGAATTTATACTCACTCTAGGTTATATTCCAAAGTGGTACCTTGAAAATGCAGATTACTGGACATATAGACATATGGGACATAGAATTCATGGTTAAGAACAACAACAAAAACATTCACTTAAATTATAGGCTAAGTTATTTTGCTCATCTGAGTCAGATTTTTTGAGGCAGTTATTTTTAAAGGTATTTTACAGTTTACAAAGAGCCTTTTCAAAATAAAATTCTACAAATTACAGCACAAAGACATCCCTGGGATATTTCTAAAACAACGCGTCTCGACACCATTGTTGTCTCCACCCACAAAGTTAGAATGAGATGAATAAGCAGTATTATCAGCCAAGCAGAACGACCCAACATTGTCATGCTGGGAAGGTGACTGCGAGTCAAACAGAGTAATACCCTAAAAAATAAGTCCTCCCAACACCCAAAGCACTCTGAAGCTGATATGACTTGGGCTTCTCGGTCTTCAAAATTTAATTAGTAACAATAAACCAAACTAATTGGGAGTAGAAACTGCAAAGTACTAAAGAGCATTTCTAAATGTAATTTTCTTAGTGTATTAAATACAAGGTATGGCAAAAATGAGGTATGCATGTATGGTGCCCAAATTTTTCACATGAAAATTCTGTCATAACAACAAATAGTCTGATTAATATTTTAATAGAAAAGGCCCCTAAGGAAAGCAGGTGGTTCCTGGTACACAGAGTCTCAGTGTCTGAGTTATCCCGAGTGTACATTCCTTCATCTTAAACAAGCTAGGAACCAAAGTATAAACTGGCATTTGTGGAAGCATGATCTCATTATTACAAAAGTGAAAAAGGGTACGACGACCAGTTTTTAAGTGAAAACTAAACATTAAAATATTGGTAATTACTCTGCTTCAAAACTTCCATTGGAAACACACTTATGTAGAGTGGGGAGGGGAGACCTAGCTGAGCAACAAGTAAATTCTTCAAGTAAATATACTCAGTATTTAGGAGTGAGCATAGTATGAAGGACTAGAAGAAAACTTTTCCCATTATCTATTATAATAAGATGACATGTGAATTTCATTTTGGATTGTTAGTTCACCAAACTACAAATCAAAGCATTAAATAAAATTTCAACACAAAACTATTTGCTGGTTATTCCATTTCTGCATACATATGTAAATAAAACCGATGGTTAGCTAACCTTCAAAAGTTAAACTATCTGTACCCAAGTGATTGTAGATCATTCTTAGTATTAAGATTTCCAGTACCCAAATTGCCTTCACTGATATTTTAAATCTGAGTTGCTAGCTCTAATTGGTTTCATATGAATGCATGTAAATATTTCTAATGTCTTGTTTGAATTTTTATTTAAATCATTTTGAATAGATATTAGACAAGAATGCCACTGTCTTGCTTTTATAAAGTATTCACATATAATCTGTGTGAATGACAATCTGTAAATTTTATAGCCCTGTGAATATTACAACTGTCCATCTTGGAAGGATCCAGCAGAATCACCATGAACTGTGAGGGGAGAAAAAAGAGATTCAGATATTATCGCCAATGAACAGAAGGGCACTAAATCAATATGAGGAGGTTCATTCATTTTTCTATTACCTAGGTAATAGAGAACAGATGCTGAAGAAACAGGACCCAGGGGAACTACGTTTGATGAGATCAAGAATCATTAGAAAGGACAGACCGAGAAAGATGGTACAGAGGCAGACCTCACAGAGCATGCGAGCAACAGAATTGACAATGTGAAAGGCAGGGCAAGAACCTGTTGAAAATAATGGTTTCTGACTTCCCACATCTGCCTAAGGCCAGCATGACCTAGACCAATCACTTCAAGCCCAGACCAGTCTCAAAGATCAAATGGACCATATCTAAATCACTCACTCTGCCAAATCCCTAGAACCAATTCCCAGAGTTTCTTCCCCTTGGCACTAGGGACAATTCTTCATTGTTTGGGGCTGAGAAGCGGGAGGCTGTCCTGTGCACTGTGGATGTGTAGCAGCATCTCTGGCCTTTACCCACCAGACGACAATGGCACCCCCAACACCAGTGAGGACAACCAAAAATGTCTCCAAACACTACCAGCTATCTCTGGGAGGGTGTTCAGAATCGCCCCCAGCTGAAACCACTGACCTAGAGGAAGCCTATGGATGTTTTTAGGTGGAGCTCTCATACAATCTTAAGCACTGATAAAACCCTGAGAACTATCTAATCTAATCAGTTCTCTGCTACATTGAATCCCTTCTGTGATGACCATAAAAGATCACTTTATAGCTTTTGCTTAAAAATCTCCTGGAATGAGGGCACCTGGGTGGCTCAGTCATTAAGCGTCTGCCTTCGGCCCAGGTCAGATCCCAGGGGCCTGGGATTGAGCCCCGCATTGGGCTCTCTGCTCTACAGGAAGCCTGCTTCTCGCGCTACCATTCCCTCTGCTTGTGTTCCCTCTCTCGCTATGTTTCTCTCTGTCAAATAAATAAAATCTTTAAAAAAAAAAAAAATCTCCTGGAATGAAAAAGTCTCAGCTTTGCCAGGCGACCAGATCCATGTTTTGGACAGTTCTATTTGAAAATTCTTCATCATCACTGCACTGAAATTTATCTTCTCTAAATTACACTTGTAATTTCTAGTTCATTAAAAAAAAAGAATCTTCCACAAAACTTGTCCTTCAAAGATGATAACCTCAATACCTTTATCCCTTTGTAGGTCAGAACTACAAGGGACACTTAAACAATCTTAATCAATATTTTAGGTACTCAATGGTCAAGCTATTCCATGAAGGAAGAGGGTAATTGGACTATGGTTCAGCTCTAGGAACGTCCAGCCCTGGATCACTATGCGTTTACGGCAACATTTATAAACCCTTTTTTTTTTTCATTTAAGCTTTCATATCATTAAAAATACACCTATAACTTATGGAATGACCTTTTTTCTTTTCTAATTATTTCCTTTTCATTTAAATACCATTCGATCCCTGATAAATTTTTAAATTCTTTAAACAAAAAAGATCGACTCCCTCACTGGTGGGCTAAATGATATATATTCCTTAAACATACTAAGACTCTTCATTTTCCTTTTTTACTGTGTTCACTGCTTTCTTAGATTTAAGGTAGTCCTTAATTTTGCATAATTTTATTTTTTTGTGTGTAATTGGTACTCTGAATTTGGGACTGCTAAATTTTAAGAATATGTTTTTAAAGTGTCTGATAAAACAAAAGCATACAACTTGCCCATTGAGAAAATACACTTTTTGAAATGGCTTAAGGCAAAAGTATTTTCATAAGGCTTTAAATTATTTGTGTTTTAACTGTATAATTAACCTCACCTATCCAAAACTCTGCTGCTCAGTAAGTCTAATTACCTAAAATGGCAGTTTTGTTTTTTAAGCAAAGAAACTCTTTGTTCAAATAAAATTAAATCTGTAAAAACCTCTCTAAGTAAAACAAATAAATGTGGGAATGCTCTGCTTGAGGTACTGCTTGTCTCCCATACCACGCTACACAGTAGTTAAGAGGCTCTGCAAAACTCTAGAAATACGTGAAGAACATCTTAGGAAACACTATCTTGGCACACAGTTTGAAGGAAAGAAAAAAAAAAAAAAAAAAAGCTCAAAGCCTGAAAAGAGATGCCACAACTAGCATGTACTTGATTTATAGTAAATTACCTCATGTCCTTTCTCCCAGTAAGTCTCTTAATTTACATGTCATTCTAGAAATGTGGGTTAAGTGGTCTCAAAAACATAATAGCAAATTCATAGAACGGAAAGGTAAGAGACCGGGATGCTAGAGGAAGGCATAAAAATAACAATGATGTAATAGTTGAAAGCAAAAGCAAAATAGGAAACTGGTTGAGAACGTTATATTGTTTGCAAAGTTGGCCACAACAATTTCTCCCATCCCCATGGGCATGCCCGCTTGCGATCTGACTTTGCTGCTCTGTTCCTTAGAATTAAAGAAGGTGGGAAACTAGTTTCCCTCCCTTCCTGGGTTAGTCCTATGATTTGCTTTCATCAACAGAATGGGGCAAAAGTGACACTGTGGGACTCCCAAACTTGGGCTCCAGTATCACCACTTGGAACCCTGCGATCACTGTGTAAAGAAGCCAAAGCAAACCAATCTGAAGGTAGAGACCAGGGAGATAGAGAGAGAAGCGAATGCCTACCTCAACATCGTCTAAGGCCACAAAGCACCAGAAGATTGGAGTTGTGTGGGTGATCCCAAGACAGACCAGTAGAAGAACTGCCTGGCTAAGCCCAGACTTAGCCCAGCAAAACTGCTGATGCACAGAATTACTAACAAATAAAATCGCTGCTGTTTTGGGGGAGGTTCCCTATACAGCAATAGATAATAAGCAAGCTAAGCTCAAAATTAATAGTCATCTGGAGATCATTTAGTGCAGAATAAAGAACCCTCCCCAATTTCATAGGTCCTAAATGCATAAATATTATGGGATTACAAAATATTTCATATTAATAATGAACAATTTGTTTATTATGTTCTAGTTAAGAAAGTAATATGTGACACCTTTTAGAAACAACTTAATCTAGGATGATTTGAAATATTTTAATGAATCCAAAATGTATAGAAAACTTGGGTTTTTGCATTACTAAATACCAATGAATTGTTGGTTTTACATATATGATAGAAATTATAATAAGTAATAGAATAAAAATTTTTAGCACCTATATTTCCTTATATATTCCACCAGTGTTAAATAGGAAGTCAATTATGGATATATAAAACCTAGAACATACTTTTTATGATCTAATAAAGATGCGTATTTTGGCAGCTGACACATCTTTATCCAATTCTTTATTCAAAAGGTTGGTTGAAAAATATCTTAGAATCATTCGACTGTTGAAGCAGCAGACACTCTGCATAAGTGACCCATAGCTTCAATCTTTCCCTCCCATAACATTCCATAGTGATGTAACATAAGGGAAAATGTTTTAAATACTTAAAATAAGACCATTTAATTAAGCAAACACTATAATTACTAGTGTGTGTGTGTGTGTGTGTGTGTGTGTGTGTGTGTGTGTATTTCTGCCTCATAACCTGGTGCTATAGCCAAAAGAAAACACCAAAAAAAAAAAAAAAGAAGAAGAAGAAAGTGTTATGGAGACTGAACTACATAGGTAGTGTGTTTTTCTTAAAGGAAACTCTCCTTCACATGATGACCTACAGTGTGGCCTCCCAAGAAGTAACTTTCCAATACAGATATTCTGTGAATAAGACTTAAGGAATTAAAGTTACTAAGTCGGGGCGCCTGGGTGGCTCAGTCGTTAAGCGTCTGCCTTCAGCTCAGGTCATGATCCCAGAGTCCTGGGATCGAGCCCCGCGTCAGGCTCCTTGCTCGGCAGGAAGCATGCTTCTCCCGCTACCATTCCCTCTGCTTGTGTTCCCTCTCTCACTGAGTTTCTCTCTGTCAAATAAATAAAATCTTAAAAAAAAAATAAAATAAAGTTACTAAGTCAAAGGAAGTGTGAAAACAGGCCTGTTTTTTCACTGGCAAGGTACCTGGGAAGATTACCTAGTGGTCCCACCAATCCCCAGCAGGACTGAGGTACATCGAAAATTCACCACAGTCTATAACAGAGGTTCTCAACCTTTTTGTGTGCTCAGAGCACTTTGGAATGAAGAAATTAAGACTCAGAATAACACCAAAGTCAGCCACGGCTACAACTACAGCTACAACAGAGCTAATAGATTACAGTTTCCATAAAAGAACTCATTTTTTGTCTCATTTTAAGGATCTAAATCTCTGTTTTCCAACATCACATCATTATTGAATGCTATAAGTAATAGTTCACTTACACAGACTTTCTGCTGTTGAGCTGGATAGATAGGTCTTTTTAAGTCACCATTTAGAAGAGGATAAGAGATGTGATATCAGCCTAAATATTTATCTTTATTAGGTCACTAAAGAGCATGTTCCACAAAAACCAAACACATACACACAAAAGAAAGAATAAAGAAGTATGTAGAAACTTTTGTATGTGACAGATAGGTCTATGGCATTGATTGTGCCAATGGATTCACAGCTATATACATATCTCCAAACTTATCAAGTTGTATACATTAAATATGAATAGCTTTTGTTATGTTAATCATATCTCCAAAAAGTAGTCTTTCTAAAAAGAAGTATATTCTATGTTTTTTATGTCCACAATTGACCTCCTATATGCCACTGCCTGAATATTCAATCTACTCACGCCTTCCACAAAAATTTCCTGAATACATACTACCACGCTGGCGATCCAACAGAAAACAACAGACATAGGACCCACCGGTTTGGAAGTCTGCAAGTTGCCCTTCTGTAGAGTCTGTGAGTATAAGTGGATATTCCTCTAACTGCAGAGGCCAAGTTCTCAAATGGCCCAGAAGTCTTTCTTTGGTCCTGACTTCTCATCACATTCTAGGTATCTCTGGCTTTATCACTTTGCATGCTTCACTAAGGTCAATGTTCTGCCATATGATGTCACAAGAGAACTAGATAGTTGCAACAACAATAAAAATTTGTATTTACTAAAATTTGGCAGCACACCTTCCATGGGATACTATTGGAAAGGCACCAGTTTGACTCTCAGTAGGTAAAGAAATCTGATTTCTTAGTATGCAAAGATACCATTTTAAAAATGCTTACTGACATTCATCAAGCTATCAGAGACAGTTCTAGCCAAAATGTAGCTTATAAATTTGTAATATAAAACTTAACTTGAGGTGCCTGCGTGGCTCAGCGGGTTAAAGCCTCTGCCTTCGGCTCAGGTCATGATCTCAGGGTCCTGGGATCGAGCCCCATATCGGGCTCTCTGCTCAGCAGGGAGCTTGCTTTCCCCTCTCTCTGCCTGCCTTTCTGCCTACTTGTGATCTCACTCCTCTTTGTCAAATAAATAAAATCTTTAAAAAAAAAAAAAAAAACGTAACTGCCAAAGCAACAATACCAGGGACAGAGAACTTAGCAACAGCGATGACAGCTTTGTTTTTAAAATCTTCCACCAAGAAAGGGGAACCCTCCTACACTGTGGATGGGAATGCAAGCTGGTACAGTCACTCTGGAACACAGTATGGAGGTTCCTCAAAAAGTTGAAAATAGAGCTACCCTACAACTCAGCAATTGCACTACTGGGTATTTATCCTATAGATACAAATGTAGTGATCTGAAGGGGCACATGCACCCGAATGTTTATAGCAGCAA
>JAQQSY010003488.1:0-12930 GCA_028646535.1 Procyon lotor
TAGGTGACTGTACCTCCTGATGAAAGAACACATCACCTAGACTCTGGCCAAAGGGAGTGAAGCTGAATCTGATAAAACTTCATTTCATTGTTGGGGCACCTGGGCGGCTCAGTGGGTTAAAGCCTCTGCCTTTCGGTTCAGGTCATGATCTCAGGGTCCTGAGATTGAGCCCCACATCGGGCTCTCTGCTCAGCAGGAAGCCTGCTTCCCCCTCTCTCTCTGCCTGCCTCTCTGCCTACTTGTGATCTCTCTCTCTCTCTGTCAAATAAATAAATAAAAATCTTTAAAAATAAATAAATAAATAAATAAATAAATAAATAAATAAATAAATAAATAAATTTTCAGGAGATACAGAGGGACAGAGTTGAACTCCACCATCATCCACCATCATTATACAATCCATAAAACCCAGAATGTGCAAAACTACAGGTCAAACGGCCTAGGTCAGTTAGCAGATAAAATGTAAGGAAAGAAAAGAATAAAAGGGGAGTCTATAAATTTAAAAGGAGATTAAAAAAAATTTAAGTTATTAAACTTGGGCAAGTTTAAACTATTATATTAAAAATAAACCTTTGAGAGAGAAAACCAGCAAGAAATACAAGAAAACTATTATTCAAGAGTTAAGGCATTGCTTACTTTGGGGGGCCTGCTTTTGGGAGAAGCCTCTGGAAGTTTCCAGGACCTGGGCGGTGATTTCATGGGTGTTCACTTTATCATATTTCACCAACTTGGACATTTGTTTTCTGTGGTTGCCTTTATCTGTATTTTCTTTTAAAATAAGAAGCACAGTTACAGAATGATGAAGGGCAAAAAATTGAAATGGAAAATAATATAGTAAGGTTACCTTAAACTCAAGACCGTCTTCCAACTGGAACACCAAAGCCAATCATCTTGGGGCAGAAAAAAAGGAGACGGACTGTCAGTCACTGCCAGAGATGAGACCCCTGAGATAGCAAAGCGTCAAAGAAGCCGCTTCAGGAATCTCCAACTTCCACCAGGTCAAACACACTGACATTCTAATTCCCCAGACAAACAGAGAAAGTAATCAGAAAGGTACTTTCAAAAAGAAATTATCAATGAATGTAATCGAGGCAAGGAGTTGAGAGCATTTTACCCTCACTATGGAGATCATATTTGTAAAATGGGAAATAGAATCCACGAAAGGCAAATGCACTTTGTTTCCAACTTCTCTGGAACAGCTCTGTTGTGGGAGACTTGGGCCTCATTTTATCAGTCCTCTTACAGAAGCTATCAAACATGGGCATATACGTCTGAGCAATAGTGACTCCTTAGTGAGCCGATGTAAACTGAGTAACCTAAATGGGCAATTCAACTTGTCTATCCCGTGACCCTCCAGGATAGAAGGCACTCATACATTACCTTTCCTTTTTTTAATTTAAATATATCTTTCATATAATATTGTGTCAATTTAAGGTCAATTATATATATATGTATGTATGTATGTATGTATGTATATATATATATATATATGTATATATATATATTCATTGCAGCCTTCATCTTTGGCCTCACTCTTGCTTTCTTTGCTCTCCTCCCAATTATGTGATTTTGTGATTTGATCTCTCGCATGACCTGCACAAGTGAAGTACCTGTACTCCCCCCGCATTGTCTTTAGCCTCTGTTCCTCGATAAGGGTTGGAAAGTGGGGTGGAGGGAAGAAAGCGAAGGGAAAGGAAAGCCTTGTTCCTGTTCACATTCCATTTTAAGCTGCATCCCACCTACAGCCCATTTTGTCATTTTTAAACCTGAATCACTCTTACCTATGATTCATTTCTGCATGTTTTGTCATTCCCAATTTTGCAATTTCAAGACACTACAAAGAAAGACACAGGTGATAAAGGTTCTCAGAAGGAGAAAACAGATGCTGTCTTCCCCCACCAGACACATTACAAGGATGGAGTGCAATTGCCAACGATCCTCCTGGAGGCAAACAAAGTGCCATAAAAAGACAACCTCATAGGTCTCCTGTTCATCCCCTGAATCGGGATAAAATACCAGATGCTGCGCATTCCTCCTGGGAGTGCGGGGCTCTTCCCCAGAGAGCAGTCTCTAGCCAGACAGCGCTGGATGACCAGGCATCACCACCGAGAAAGACAGCGACCATGATGATCAGTGCTGTCTGCCCCTGGAAGTTTCTCCCTTTCTGGCTGGGTTACAGCCTGGTAGCGACCATGGCTGGAGTTCACATTCCTGATGCTCCGGACCACTGAACTCTCATATGTGGGATACCCTTATATCTTCGATGCAGGGAATTTCTTGGACGATCACCTTCTCACAAAACCTCAACAAAAATTTGCACAACTATGTCAGCACAACTAGGAACTTCTGCAGAACCTTGGACATCAATGTCCTTAAATCTGCTATTCCGTTACCCCAGAAAGACCTACTGAGGGAACACTACTGAACATTTGCCAAGTACTTTATATACCTTACATTTCATTCAATTCTCATAACATCTCTATAAAATATGTATTTTCATTCCCATCCTATCGACAAGGAGGATTAAGGGCCAAGAAGAGTCCGTTACCTTATTTAGTTGACAAAAGGGAAAAACAAGACATCTCACCAATTTGGCAGAGATGTTGTAAATAGAAGATGCATTTCTTATATGGCGTCACTTGGTACTTAGGTGTGCAAGAAAGGCTCACATGCTCTTTGTTATCCCCCAACACCCACCTAACATACAGGACTCTCCTCATTCACCCATTCACTCATTGTTTCAACAAATTCATACTGAGTGCCTTCTCTGTCAGAGGCCGTGCCAAGTACCTGGATGCCCAGCCCTCAAAGATGGATACAGAGATTAAAAAAAAAAAAAGAAAGGAAGAAAAAAGTGTTTATTCTTAGATTACACACGATATGCTCAGTCTACTTTGCAGGAAGCCTTTTGATTAATAAGAGCTTCGCTCTTATGAAAGTAACCAGATTAAGCCCAACAGGCAGTCACTCACGCTAGGTTCCACGTCAAACTTAAATTTAACAAATTTCTAGGCTCAGATCACCCCAAAAAGGAGGGCCTGTTTCATCCCATCGGCACTTGCCAGCCGGCACGAGGTACCTCACCGAGCTTCGAGACTTCCCTTTGCTCCATGTAAGGAAAGCCGCCCTGCCTGAACCGATCAGTAAATGTGCAGTCTAACTCGCTTGTCCTTGCCCTCTGTGATCTATCACCTTGCTTAGACCTTTGGAGCTCCTTCTTATCTGCTCGGATGGATTCATGAATCGCTGAATAAAAGCCTAGTAGATCAGTAAATTGTCTGTGGAGGATTTTCCTTCAGCACTCTAAATATGGCAGCCTCATCTGCCGGCCCACTCTTGCCAGCCAGGCCTCCTGACCACCGCCATTGTGGGGGCCAAACCTTGCTCTGTCTCTTGAGCCCTCCAGGAGCTCTGTTTTCTCCTGGGGAGAAGGTTAATGTGTGTTTGGAAGAGGGATAGATGGGCTGCAATCAAATCCCCACAGTCCTCAGTTCATTATGTCATATTGACTTGGAAACTTTCATTTAAATTCACCTCTTACCCACAGTAATGATGATGGGATGCAATCAAGCCAGGTGTTAGCTCAAATCAGGGGCTTGTTAACTTCCTAATTAGCTCATTGTGGCCGCTGTGTATATAAAAGGCAGACCCTAAAGACAAGCACTGAAACTTCGCTTTGTCTTACTCACTCTTGAGTATTTGGGTCTTTCTGTTTTCACCTCCATAACAAATGCACTGACGCCCAGCGCGGGCTCTGAGTCGGAAGGCTGAATTCAGCTACTCAGCTTACACAGCCCACACCCAGCCCATGCCCTTCTCTCTCCCAAAGCTCTGCGAGGCAGCCCCTGTCCAGGCGCCGCTCCCAGCACCACACTCCCTTTCATTCAATCAAAGAACGTGTCTCTCAGTGCACCCACTTGGCACCAACTCTGCACTAGACTATGAGTAGGAAGGATGCACCCCTGTCCTCAAGGAATGGGCGACATCATCAGGGAGGCAGAGGTCACCAGGCACTTGTCATTCAGTGTGACAGGAACTATGGTAGGGAGGGTATGGTGCTACAAGGACCTGTGGAGGGAGAGCAGAGTAGGCTTTCTTGAGGAAGTGATATTCTGTTCCTGAAGGAATTTCGGACTAAGCAGACAAAAGGACTGTTCTGGGGAGAAGAGGGTCCTGAGTGAAAAATGGGGAATGGGGAGAATATTCCGGGCAAAATAAGACGTGTATGCAAAAGGTTCAAAGGTGAAAAAGAGAATGGTTCTCTGTGGAATTTTTTTTAAGACTTCAATATTTTTAATAGAAGTTCTATCGCAGGAGGAGAGTGGACAAGATAACTTTAGAAGGTAAGGAGACTTACTCAGCTCTCCTTGCTCCAGGTGAAAGAATATGGACATAATCCCCCCATAGAGCATGCTAGAATAACAATGATTGTCTTTTATTCTACTTTTGGAAGGCTGGGCCATTGCCCTCTGTCCATATGTCCAAAGCCATTTCAGACAGTGGAGATTATTTCTAAAGATTTCAGTTGAGGTCTTCATTAACCCCCTCTGGTAATATCATGTTACCCCCACCTTCAACCCCTCTCTATTCTATTCCAGTGATGCCTCTACCCTCAAAGAGTTAACCAATATAGCAGGGTAGATTAGATGCATGTTCTGTGCAACCTTTATGAGCCCAGATACTTGCGTGGTCCAGTCTCAGCATTATGTCATGATTAAAGAAACAGAGTGAAGCCAGTAAAATAAATTTCATCAAAAGTCAAAGTGTTTCTTGACTTAAACGTTACGACGAAAATTTTTTAAATACTGAAAACAGGATCCAAAGACAAAGTATATCCAAAAAACTATGAAAATCCTTTCTTTCTTGACCATCCACTTGATTTCATGTGCCGTAGCTGGTTCTCTCTTTCAACCCCACCCTCCTGCTCCCCTTCCACCCATAGTTTCTAGTTCTCTTCTCCAAGAAAAATACTTCTTCCAGTTCTAGTCCACCTGTCTCTTGTCCTCTGTAATCTTTCCTCTTCCCTCCCCCTGTTTTAGCTCTGTATCTTTTTAGATGCTTTGGGTGTAAACAGCAGAAAATCCAGTTAAGAATAGTTTAAACAATGGGATACTTATTATCCATAACAGTGACCGGTAGGTTTATACCAAAACTTTTCCCTTATTTTTGGCTCACAGCTAGACTAAGGAGACTATGTCTCTAGCCTCCCTGCGGTTAGATGGGGCTGTCTGCCAATTTTTAAGTTCTCTCCAACTGAATATGAGTGGTAGTAAGAGGTCATTTTCTGACATGGCTCATAAAACCTCCTTAATGTATGTACATTTTCCTATGCTCTTTCTCTTTTCAATGGTTTAATACAAAGGAGAAGACAGAGCAACAAGACAGAGGAAGCTTGGATCCCTGAATGACTGTAAGGAAAAGAATTATTCCTACTGTCTTGAATATCATTATACGAGCAAGAAATAAATTTCCTTAAGCTGTTGAATTCAGGGGTTTTGACTTTTTTTTTTTAATAGAAACTTAAACTACCTAATAAATTATTTTTCTATAGGAAAGAGATAGGAAAAAAAAGAAACGGATTTGAGTTGATAGGCATCTCAATGATAGCATCAAGGACTCGGGCTCTTCCTACATTCTCTGTTCTCTGCTCTGCCCAGCGTGTTGGCAAAATCTCCCAGCACAGCTGCAAGATATCTGCTTCAAGCATCACAGTCTCACCCAAATGGTCCAGAAGAAAAAAATGAAAGGATTTCTCATATAGGTCTCTTTTATCAGGAAGTAAAACTTTCTCTAGAACCCCTCAGCAAACTTCTTATTTCTCGATAGCCAGAACTGGGTCACACCCTTCAGTCGTTAGCGAAGGAGTTGAGATGACCGTGACCGAAAAAGCTAACTCTGATTCATCCCCTTAGACTGGAAAGGGGCCCCTGCCCTCTTAGCTTAAATTGTTTAACTACCTGCCTGACACCTGACCAAAACTGGGCTCCGTTAGCAAAGAAGAATGAACTGATGTTGGATAGGAAACCAACAGGGTGGCCACTCGTCCTTTCCAGGGCTCCAAATTCTACATTACAAAGGCCCAATATAGAGTCGGTCAATGACAGGATCCTATCCACCAGTGACAGAGTTGGGCGATGCAGACGGGCAAAGTCCAAGTCTCTTTCGCAGAATGGGACAAGGGGTTGGGAACTTTTAAGAGCTCACAAGGTCTGTTGATAAGCAAGACAGACAGTGCTGAGTGGTGTGCAAGAAACCCGAATACAGAACTACAGGGAATTAGAAACAGGGGGGAGGAGCTACAACTGAGGAAGCTGAATGGGTCATTTGGAATAGGCCTTCAGAGTTCATGATGCTCCAGGAAAATATGAGGATTGATTTAAAATGAAAGGAAAACCACAACCAAGTGCACGGAGGAGAAAATTCTGAGAAGACAGGAGAACGAAGCCGCAGAGAGCTCTAATTTCACGTGTACCAGGAAGGCTGCGCGAGCGAGCCTACAGAGAGCCCTCAGAGGGAGGATCCTACTTTGCAGCGTACACTCAAAGCTCCTGGACCAGAGTATTATGTGTGTGTGACACCTGACTTTGCCCAAATCCTATCACAGACCCCAATTCCTGAGACTTCACTAGACAGATGTTCCCTGATGACACCAAACAAACCTGCTTACTAACCCCCTCTCAGACCTAAAGAGGTTTGCTTCCCCCTCCCTTCCTACCAGGTGTCTGCTGTGATTCCTCTGCCAGGAAGACATGCTGACCCTTCCCTTTGATGCTCTAAAAAAATGATGTGTGTTGTTTATAGATGTCCTTTGCACTGGGCCCCAACTCCGTGTAGTATTGTACCATGGTCTCTAGCTACCTTATTTCATTTTATGTCATCCCAATCTTAGGAGAGAGATACTAATATCTCTATTTTACAGGTAAGGAAATTTAGACTCCAAAAAGTTAAATAATTGGCCCATAATCACAGAGTCAGCATGTGGTAGAGGCAGGACTCAAAGCCAGATGTGGCTCACTCCAAAGGTAATGATCTTTCCAAAACTACACACTGCTCTGTTGAGACAATGACCGTGATACATTTTTGTCAAAGAGACTTTCTTTTTTCTCTAAATTTATTCTAAGTCTTCATGAAGTTCATATGAATGTCAGGTGTCCCAGGAAGCAGCAAGTCACAGGAGCCTTTTAACGAAGAGAAGAAACAAGGGAAAAAAAAGGAGTTTGACAGTGTCTTAGGGAGGCATCATAAAGATACAAGGAACAGAAACCCATTTGAAGAAATTCATGAAAATGGAATTTCTATAAGGCTCCATAAGAATCTCATGGGATCCAATTGCAAAAAGGTGCAGCTGGACTCTTGGGAACTGGACAGTCCAAGGTCGTTAGTCTCTCCTTACCACTGTTCTTGCATCCTGTCTTTAGCTCCAAGCGTGCATTACCTATACGCTTCATTCTTCTCTTCTGTTCTGCAGAAAAACATCTGTGCTCGCTCATGAGCATCCCAAGATGACAGCCTCAGTCTTTGTGTCAAAATCAACTCCTTAGAAATAACTGACTTTGTTCATCCTTTTTCTAAAGTCTCCATAGAGAAAATCGTCATGGCCCATCTTGATCAAATATTCTCCCCTAATCTGTTCACTGTGGCCGCATGAGTTGTAGGGCTGCCCTTCTGGGACATTAGGCAATGTAGATTCTCTAAGAGACAGGTATGGAGGTGGGTGTGTTGGGGTAGGAGGGACAAGTCATAGTGTGGGGAAATTATTTTGAAATTTTACACCCTCCAGAAGGCTGCAACAACCACAGACGAAGACGAAGGGCTTGGAAATCAACATGAAAAAGAGGCAAACTACTTCAAGTCATAACTATAATAGGGTTAGCCACTATTTTTTTTTTTTAAAGACTTTATTTATTTATTTGACAGAGAGAGACACAGCAAGAGAGGGAACACAGGCGGGAGAGTGGGAGAGAGAGAAGCAGGCTTCCCGCTGAGCAAGGAGACTGATGCGGGGCTCTATCCCAGTACCCTGGGATCATGACCTGAGCTGAAGCCAGACACTTAACGACTGAGCTACCCAGCCGCCCCAGGTTAGCCACTATTTTTAAGTGAAAGAATGCATTTTATCATTTATGACCTATGTTTAAAATGTATTTTAAAGGATTGGGTAATATATAGGATGGCTGGGTGGCTCAGCCGGTTAAGCATCTGACTCTTGGTTTCAGTTCAAGTCGTGATGTCAGGGTTGTTCGATCAGCCCCACATGGGGCTCCACACTCAACACAGAGTCTGCTTGAGATTCTCTCTCTCTCTCAGCCCCTACCCCCACTTGCACGCACTCTCTCTGTCAAATAAATAAATCTGTATAAAGGATTGGGTAATATAGAACTGGGATCAGTTTACTAAGGCCCATGGAAGTCCCCTGTTTTTGTAACTAAACTCTTATTGAAACACAACCGTGTCCATTTATTTAAGCATGGTCTGAGGCTGCTTTCCTGCTACAAAAGTAGAATCGAGTAGTTGTCAAAGAGGCCCTATGGCCCACAAAGCCTAAAACATTTACTCTCTCACCCTTTAAGAGAGAGTGTGCCAACACTTGATAAAATTATGCTGCTCTGTACAGGATCACCATTTTCAGTAGGTAATTTAAAAAGTCATTTTTAATTTTGGCAGGACCACATAAGGAAGGTTTGCATTCTAGAACACCAGGGTGAGTCTGTTAGAGTACCATAGGCCTTTTAAGGAAAATGGTCTTACCAGGGTTAGCACTGGGGACCTAAGTTAGGTCTGGTCTCGTGAGAGACAGAATTCACTAACACATGTCGGCACCTCTTCTATTTTTCACAATCCCTGAGGAGAGATTTTGTGGATTGGAGATAGATGATAAAAGCCTTCAATTGAAAAATAATCTATTCCTCAGTGTGTGTGTGTGTGTGTGTGTGTGTGTGTGTGTGTGTGTAGTTATTACAGCCTTACAAGGTGTCACTTAACAAATTATCATTTTAATTCCTGAGGTAGTCATAAATACCTATATCCTGGGCTGGAAACCACAGTATTTAATGTTAGAGCCCTGGATTAGCCTCTTATAATCCTAATGTCTGTCACAGTTTCTTGTCTACAAAAGGCAGCCCCGTTATTGGCATTATGTGTGACAAAAAATGTGAAAGGGTTTCTTTTTAAGCACCTAGGTGCAGTACAAAACAAGATGTTCTTGGGGTATTTATTTAACATTCTGGCCAATCTTTAATAGAGCCCTGGACAGTGACAAAACCTCTTCTTACCACATCATGAAGGGAGAGCACAAATGTTTATTGGGCAGCCCCTCTGTGCTATTTCTTTTGAACACACTACCTCATCGAGTCCTCATAACCACCTAATGAGTAATCTACCCTGTGAAGTAGGTACCCTTATTTCCATTTGACAGATGAGGAGACGAAAGTGAAATATGTTTCTCGGGGTCAACGAAGGTGACCAACTAATCCTGGTTTGTTTGAGGCTTTCCTGGTCTTAGCACTGCAGGCCCCACATCGTGAGAAACCCCTCAGTCCTAGAAGAGCCACAACACTGGTCACCATAAGCACAAATAGAAGCCCCAGCTTAAAACTCAGTTGCTAAGTGTGGATACTGCATGATCTTACCTATCTACACACTCACTTGTCCTCGCTGAGTTCATCTTATCGTAGTGTCTATATTGGAGGTCTCTAGGCAGCCGAGAACGTGTTTACCCACAGGATACATTTCTCACCACTTCATAAAAATGGTCCTTCATTCACAAATGCTAAACCACAACAGAGGAAGGGCCCAGCCAGCACAATCCCCCTTGCGTGTTTGCCCTTCATTACCACTGGTTCGAGTGGGAATAGGATTGGCTCTCCTACCACTTCTGTCATTCCTCGGCAAAGGCCTAGAGTGATCAGAAGGCAGCTAGAACACTGACTGGAAGTGGCCAGAAGACAGAAGCCCGGACAGCAGTGAACTTGAAATAAGTCTGGTTTTCCTCTGGCCATTCCCCTCCCCGAAGCTTTACTTCCTTTCTTCCCAGCAACTGAGTAACATCGTGCTTTTCACTTTACCCTCATGGAAACATGCTCCTAAATAAGAAACTAAAAGCAATCACTCTGAGGTACAAACCGAACCTGAAATCCTAAATATCACCTCTAGAAGGAGTCCTAGCTGCTAGATTCTAGCGCAAGCCAATCCTATGAAAAATGAGAACACTGAGGACTGTAGAGAACAATAGATTTTGCACTACCATCATCTCTCACACTTACATCTTCAGGCCAAATCTTCCCTCTAAACTCTGGCCTCATATAACCAACTATTTAGCAGACATCTCTTTTTGAATCTGTAGTAAGTACTTCAGATTTCATATGTCCCAAACCAAATGCTCAGTTTTCCCTTGTGTGCTGCTGTGTGATACGGGTCCCCACAACGACCTTCGGGCTTAAGGATTCACTGGAAGGATTCACAGGAATAGGAAGAGCAGTTATACTCACAGCTGTAGTTTATTATTGGCCAAAGACCAGTCCTGAAGACTAGCTTCTCTGCAGTGTGCAGGGTTGGAGCAACTCAGACCTGCTGGGTTAACCCTTTCCCACACACTTCTCCCAGTCTTCTCTGTCTGTGCCAACAGAACCTCATTTTTCCAAATATCCAAACTGAATCTGGAGTAATTCTTTTTTTTTTTTTTTTTAAGACTTTATTTATTTATTTAACAGAGAGAGATCACAAGTAGGCAGAGAGGCAGGCAGAGAGAAAGGGAGAAGCAGGCTCCCTGCTGAGCAGAGAACCCGATGCTGGGGCTCGATCCCAGGACCCTGAGATCATGACCTGAGCGGAAGGCAGAGGCCTTAACCCGCTGAGCCACCCAGGTGCTCCATGAACCTAGAGTAATTCTTGATTCCTCTTTTTCTCCTTATCCCACATCAAATCCTCGGTAAATCTTGTTAGCTCTACCAACGTAAGTTATTCAGAATTTCAACCACTCCTCCCAACCATGGTCCAAGCTACCATCATGTATCACTCAGGTTATTGCAGTAGCCTCCAGCCTAATTTCTATGCCTCCAGGGTCACTGGACTGCAGTCCGTCCTCACTCAGCACAGCATCAAGAGTATATCTTTTAGGGGCGCCTGGGTGGCTCAGTCCTTAAGCGTCTGCCTTTGGCTCAGGTCACGATCCCAGGGTCCTGGGATCGAGCCCCGCATCGGGCTCCCTGCTCCATGGGAAGCCTGCTTCTCCCGCTACCATTCCCTCTGCTTGTGTTCCCTCTCTCGCTGTGTTTCTCACTGTCAAATAAATAAATAAAATCTTTAAAAAAAAAAAAAGAGTATATCTTTTATGACAGAAGTTAGGTCAGGATCCCCCTCTGATCACTCTCCACTGGCTTCCCATTTTAATGTTCCAGAGACCTCACCCCTCCCATTCTCTTCTATGATTACTCCTCATCAAGCCATAGCGGTCACCTCATTGTTTTTTAAACACATACACCACACTCCTGCCTCAGGACCTTTTGGACTTGTTGTTTTGCTTGCCTAAAACACTCTCCCCAGATATCGACAAAGATGAGTCATTCTTTCAGACTGGTGCTCAAATGTCAGTATATTGGGAAATTCTGCCTTGACCGTTGTATGTAGAGTGATAGTCTCACCATAACCTCATCACAGCAGCCCTAATCCTGTTCTAAGTTTTTAATGTTACTTGTAGGGGCCAAGGGTCAGCTTTTTCGAAATGTGCCACTTTGGCATATTGATTATTTTATATAAAAGATACTTAAGAAACAGCCAATGAAAAAACTAACACTCGAACAACTCTGCTACCTTTGTCTCCAGAAAGCAAAAAATAAATCTGTCATGCAAAAGGCACTCTTCCAATACTGGGAGGCAAAGAGATCCTTATAATCAGAGATAGGAAAGTGAGAGCTAAGAAGGCTGTATAAACAATCCTTGTAACACTTTTACTGCTGCAGCCCAAGTGCTGCTTGGATGTCTTACTAATTGAAACTCCCAATGTTAAGTTTTCTTTGTCCTCACAGATATACTATCTCTTTGTTTAAAAATAGTATAAAAACTACCTGCTTTGGTCATTTCTTTAGGTATCAATTTCATTGTTGGTCCTTTCTATGTACTTAATAAAACTGGATTTTTCTCCTGGAAAAACCTTAGAGCAGAGGAAGAAGCTTAGACAGAGGGGAGTTTCTTCCTCCCCCACATACTTCTCCTGCTACATCTTTATGTTACTGTATATTTACTTGTTTATTTGTTTATTGCCATCTCTTACAACTAGATACAAACCTTATGGGGACAAGAATTTTGTTTTGCTCACTACTACGACCCATGTCTAGATAAATGCTCGGTACCTGGTTTAATAAAAATCCACAAAATAAATGAATGTGATCCCTAGACCAGCAGCAGCAGCATCATTAGGGAACTATTAAGAAATGCAAATGATCAAACTCCACCCCAGACCTACTCAATCAAACTCTGAGGGTGAGGCTGGCAATCAATATTCTACCAGTCTTCCAGGAGATTCTAATGCAAATAAAGTTTGAAAAACACAGCTCTTATTCATACCTTATACCCGTTACATACAGATAATGAAGTCTGGAAAGACAAAATTATTCCCCGGGTGACAGCCCTGGATTTTAACTACAAGTGTGTTTGATTCCTGAGGCTGCCCACTTCATCACCATACTGCGATGGTCACACATAAGGTTACTCTCCCCTCTGAGAAGTTTTTCCATTTCCCTTTTTGGAGAGAGGCGACCAGCACTATTTCTTACTCTGAAGGCACAGTAGGCTCTTCAAAACAGTAGCCAGAATGAGGCACAGACTAAGACCATGTCAGAAGCTACCTCCCTGGAGGCACAATTATTTCTTGGAACTCCTGTCTGACCCCAAGACGTGCTTTGCATTTTCAAACAGCCCCCAAAAAGTCCCCAC
>JAQQSY010003489.1:0-12929 GCA_028646535.1 Procyon lotor
TCCAGCCCCGCATCGGGCTTCCTGCTCCGCGGGGAGCCTGCTTCTCCCGCTACCATTCCCTCTGCTTGTGTTCCCTCTCTCGCTGTGTTTCTCACTGTCAAATAAATAAAATTTAAGAAAAAAGAAAAAAGAAAACTTGGCAAAACCACACACTGCTTTAGAAATTCAGTATTTGTGGGATTTGAGGAATTTATTGATAGTATAAAAGCCTTCTTCATATTGAATATATTGAATTTATTTGAGTATAAATAAAATTTAATAAGTATTATATATATATATATATATAATAAGAATAAATACTAGGGACCATATGAAAAGAGAAGCCACTTGCTAATCCAAGACACAGGTGGAAAAGAAGATGAAAACTTTCATTTATTTTTTATAGACATAAGGGAATGTGTGACAAGAACTAAAGATTCATGCCAAGTGAACTGATATGAACCAAAGAATTGTCTTGATATGAAATTTTCTTTGTAGTTCTCTTTCATAAGTGGATTTGGTGACATCAAAGATGACAGTTATGAAAAATAAAAATAAGTAAGGCCTTATCTTTTTCTGTTTGGGAAATGTGAGGTAAATTATTTTTAAAGTTTTGATTTTTAAAAAATTAAATTTTAACATAACAAAAATAAAATGTTAAAATAAAATAAAACCTTGGAATACCAATCTATTACATATATATTTGGAGTTAGAAACATCAACTGGAAAATAATTATACATCATTGTGCAAACATTTATTTGTGAACAAGGATCATTAAAATAGATACTAAAGAGGTACATGAATCCACCATAATGGTTGGAGACTTCCATGGGCCTATATCATAAATGGACATATCCAGCAGGCAGAAAATCAGTAAGGACATAGTTGAGTTCAACAATAGTATGAATCAACTGGATGTAATGAACATCTATAGACAACTTCATCCAGCAACAGCAGAATGCTTATTCTTCTCAAACTCATATGGAACGGTGACCAAGATAGAGCACATTAGAGCACATTTTGGTCCAAAAACACACCTTAGCAAATTGAAATGAATAAAAATCATACAATGGTTGCTTCCAGACCACAGTGGAATTAAACTTTAAATCAATAACAAAAAAATAAAAAAATAAAAAAATAAATCAATAACAAAAGATAACTGGAAAATCCCCAGATTCCTAAGGATTAAAGAACAACTCATTAAATGACACGTGGGTCAGAGAATAGATTTCAAGATAAGTCTTAATTATTTTGAACTAAATGAAAACAATTCAACTTAACAAAATTTGTGAGATGGAGGAGACTGGAGGGCCCTTGACTGAGGTCAAAAGCAAATCAAGGTAGTGGGATTCGCACCAGTGATGCAACTCTCTGGGCAATCCAGGCGGTTACCTGCCCTTGCTATCCTGTCCCTGTCTCCATAGAAAGACAGAGCTGATCCGGAAGGCAAAAGTGGCTGAGCAGGTGTTACCATATCACCAGGTATGATATGGCCTTAATATGGCCACCTGCATGATGGCTGCTATGGAGCGGGCCACCGAGCTGTCCAACTAAGAGTGAAACCTGCTGTAGGGGGCCTACAGGAATATGATTGGGGACCACAGGTCCACCTGGAAGGTCATCTGGAACATCATGCAGAAAACCTCTGACAAGAAGTTGCAGCTGATTAAGGACTATCAGGAGAAAGTGGAGTCTAAACTGAAGTCCATCTGCACCATGGTACTGTAATTGTTGGATAAGTATTTAACAGCCAATGTAACTAATCTGGAGAGTAAGGTATTATATCTGAAAATGAAGGGATATTACTTCTGGTAACTTCCTGCAGTTGCATGTGGTGATGATAGAAAACAAACTATAGATAATTCCCAAGGAGATCATCGTGAGGTTTTAGATATAAGCAAGAAAGAGATGCAACCCACACATTCCATCTGCCTGGACTGGCTTTTATAACTTTTCTGTATTTTACTACAAGATCCTTAATTACCCATACCTTGCCTGTGCACTGGCTAGAACAGCTTTCGATGAGGCCATTGCACAACTTGATCTACTAAATGAAGACTCATACAAAGACAACATCCTTATCATACAGTTGCTTAGAGACAACCTAACATTAGACCTCAGACAGTGCAGGAGAAGAAAGTGATGCTGGGGAAGGGGCAGAAAACTAAATGTGTATGAGGTATCAACCTTCTCTTCAAGAAACCTTTTTACTCATTTCCATTCCTTATTTGATTTGGATTTCTTACAGCAAAGAAGCCCATTCACATGGGTGGAATCAATTGTTTATTGTCTTTTCATACTGCAGCTTTGGGAAAACTCCATTCCTTGATTTGTGCTTCTCTTGGCCTTCTTGGTGCACAGTTACTGCTGTAGAAAAGTATTGATACCTTCATTTCATATAAGCATAAGTAACTTCCAAACACTTATGTAGAGGACTAAAAACGTATCTAGCATTTAAGTAATCTGAACCAGTTTGGCAAGTGTCTGTGTTTTGTATTATGGTGAAGATATGAAAATGTAGCTCATTACAATTTAAAAAGTGTTCTAAATAATTCTTAATTTCTACATTCCCTCCCTTACTCTTCTTTGGGATTTCCTTTCAGTAAGAAACTTTTCCATGCTCTTACTGTATTCTTTTTTGGTAGGAATCCAGAAGTATTAGATTGAGTGGAAAAGCATTTGGCATTTCTGCCAAATCCTCCCATATCATATATGATGGAGATCTTGTGTATCTGTGACAACAAGAATTTTCCTTATTCATTCTTCACTTGCTGCTGTTTAAGTTGACAACTTCCTTTTCCAATAAAAATTTACTTACACCCCACCTCCCCAAAAAAGAAAAAAAATACGAGATGCGGTGAAAACAATGCTTAGAAGAAAATTGATAGCATTGAATTCCTATATTAGGAGAAATATATAAAACCAATAATCCAAGTTTATACTTTAAGAAAATAGTAAAAGTAGAAAAAATTAAATTCAAAGTAAGCAGAAGAAAAGAAATAATAAGAATCAAAGCAGAAATCAATAAAATTGAAAACAGGATATTAATAGAGAAAACCAGTAAAACCAAAAGTATTTCTTGGCAAAGATCAATAATATCAATAAACATTTAGCCAGACTAAGTAAGAAAAGAAGAGAGGGGACACAAATTACTAATATTAGAAATGAAAGAGGGATCATCACTATGGATCCTAAGGAAATGAAATTGTAATAAAGAAATACTATGAAAAATCTTCAGCCAGAAATTTGATAACTTAGATGACTTGCATCAATTCCTTGAAAGATACAATTTGACAAAATTCATAGAGAATTATTCATAGAGAATTATGAGAATTAGAGAAGAAATAAACAATCTGAATTGATTTATATCTGTTAAAGAAATGTAATCAATAATTAAAACCTTCCAAACTATAGAGCACCAGGCCCATATGGGTTCATTAGTAAAATCTACCAAACATTTAAGAATAAAATTATATCAATTCTCTATGATGTCTTTCAGGGAATGGAGGAAATGCTTCCTGATTTACTCTATGAGGCCAATATTATCCTAATGCCAAAATCAGGCCAAGTCATTGTAAGTAAAGTACACATCAATATTTCTCTTGGCCACAGATATAAAAATTCAGAATAAAATATAAGCAAATCTAATAATGTATGAAAGAATTATATACCATGTGGGATTTATCCCAGGTATGCAAGGCTCAACATTCAAAAATCAATTAATGTGATTCATCATATCAACAGGCTAAAAAACCAAAATCACATGGTCATAGCAACAAATGCAGAAAAAAATAATTTAACAAAACCTAATAGCCATTCATGATAAAAACTCTCAGTCTACTAGGGATAGAGGGGGACCTACTTCAACTTGACAAAAGATATTTACAGGGGCATCTAGGTGGTGCATTTGGTTAATCATCCAGCTCTTGGTTTCAGCTCAGGTGGTGATTTCAGAGTCATGAGATTGAGCCCCAGCTTGGGCTCCTCACTCAGTGTGCTGTCTGCATGAGATTCCCTCTCCCTCTTTCTAACCTCCTGCTTGTGCTTTCTCTCTAAAATAAATAAATAAATCTTTAAAAAAAAGAATATTTACAAAATACCTGAGGCTAACATCATATGTAGTAGTGACAGACTCAGTTTCCCCCTTAAAATCAAGTACAAGATAAGGATGTCTTCTACCACCCCCTTTTAACATCATATGGAAGTTCTGACTAATGCAATAAGACAAGAAAAACAAAAGAAAGGTATACAGATTGGGAAAAAAAAAAAACTATCTTTGATTGCAGATGACATGATTGTCTATGTAAAAAATCCAAAAGAATTGACAGAAAAACTTCTGGAACTAATAATTAATTATGGCAAGGTTGGAAGGTACAAGGTTAATATACAGAAGTCACTTGCTTTTCTATACATCAGCAATGAACAAGTGTAATTTGAACTAAAAAACAGAATACCATTTACATTAGCATCCCCCCAAATGAAGTACTTAGATATAAATTAATAAAATGTCTATATGATCTATATGAGGAAAAGTATAAAACTCTGATAAGTGAAATCTAAGAGTAAGTAAATGCAGAAATATTCTATGTTCATGGTTAGGAGAACTCGATATTATCAAGATGTCAGTTTTTCTAAATTTGATTCATAAATTCAATGCAATCCCAGTCAAAATCCCCAGCAAGTAATTTTTTTGGATACCAAGAAACTGATTCCAAAGTTTATGTGGAGAGACAAAAGACCCAGAAGAGCTAACCTGTATTGAAGGAGAAGAACAAAATTGGATGGTTAATACTACCTGACTTCAAGATTTACTATAAAGTTATCATAATCAAGACAAGGTGATATTGGCCAAACAATAGACAAATAAGCCAATAAAACAGCGTGGAGAGCCCAGAAATTGATCCACATAAATGTAGCCAACTGACATTTGATATAGGACCAAAGGCAATACAATGGAGGAAAGATAGTCCTTTCAATAAACGGTGCTGGAACAATTAGACATCCACTTGCAAAAAAGGAATCTAAAATTAACTCAAAATAGATCGTGGGCGTAAATGCACAATGCCAAACTAAAATTTTTGAGAAGATAACATAGAAAAATACCTAGATGATCTTAGGTGCAGTAATAACTCTTTAGATACAACACTAGGGGCACTATCCATACAAGAAATAATTCATAAGCCAGACTTTGTTAAAATTTAAGACTTCTGCTCTTCAAAAGATGGTATCACGAGAATGGTAAGTGACAGACTGGAAAAAATATTTGCAAAAGACACAGGTCTTAAAAGATGGTTACCAATACTATACGAAGAACTCTTTTTTTTTTTTTTAAAGATTTTATTTATCCATTTGAGAGAAAGAGAGAGAATGAGAGAAAGCATGAGAGGGAAGAAGGTCAGAGGGAGAAGCAGACTCCCCATGGAGCTCAGAGCCCTATGCAGGGCTCAATCCCAGGACTCCGGGATCATGATCTGAGCTGAAGGCAGTTGCTTAACCAACTGAGCCACCCAGGTGACCCATATACAAAGAACTCTTAAACTCAACAACAAGAAAAACAAACAATCCTATTAAAAGCCAGAACAAAGCCTTTAACAGACACTTCACCAAAGAAGATACACAGACGACAAGTATGCATATGGAAAAGTGCACCATGTAATTTGTGGAAAATGTAAGTTAAAACAATAAGATACCACTACATACCTATTAGAATGGCCAAAATCTGGGGCACTGGCCACATCAAATGCTGGCGAGGATGTGAAGCAGCAAGAACTCACATTCATGACTGGTAAAAATGCAAAATAGTACAGCCAGTTTTTCTGTACTGGCTTGGAAGAAACTTTGTCAGTTTTTACAAAACTTTGGAAGAAACTTTGTCGGTTTTTACAAAAACTAAACATGCTCTTACCATATGATCCGGCAATTGCATTTCTTGGTGTTTACCTAAAAGGAGTTGAAGACTTATATCTACACGAATACCTGCACATGGGTGTTTATAGGATCTTTAATTCATAATTGCCAATACTTGGAAGCAACCAAGATGTCCTTCAGTACTGAAAACTAATACATCCTCTGTGGTACATTCAGACAATGGATACCATTCAGTGATAAAAAGAAATAAGCTATCAAGATGTGAAAACATCTTAAGGGAATTTAAATGCATATTACTAAGTGAAAGAAGCCAATTTGAAAGACTATGTATTGTATGATTCCAGATACATAACATTTTGGAGAGGGCAAAACTATGGATACCGTAAAAAGATCAGCAGTTGCTGGGGATTGGTGGGTGGGGATGGATGAACAGATAGAGCACAGAGGATTTTTAGGGCAGTGAAAATAGCTTGTGTGATACCATAATGATGAATATATGTCATTACACATTTCTCTAAACCTACATATTCAATGTCAGAAATCAAGAGTGAAACGTAGTGTAAACTGTGGTCTTTGGGTCATTATGATGTGTCAATATAATTTCATCAATTGTAACAAATGCACCACTGTGTGAGAGATGTCGATAATGGGGGAGCTGAGTATCTGTGGGATGAGGAATATGTGGGATATCTTTGGGCCTTCCCCTCATTTTTGCTTTGAACTTAAAGCTGCCCTAAAAAATTAAATCTTAAGAGAAAATAGATACTGTATTTTGACACAAAGTGCATTATTTTTCTCTTCTGAGGTTGTGAATGAGAGTTCAAAGAACTGTATATTCAAGAATTAAATACAGCCATAATCGCCTCTGGCAGGGGTGTGAAGAGAATCATACTGTTTCTTGTGTAGGAGAAATCAACCTCCTGACTTAAGCTTGAGTTTCCAGCTTTGTGTAAGAAATTGGTGAGAAAAACATTTATGGCATCCTCCACAAGGTTCAGGTACATTGAATACTTAATAATCCAGACATAAATGTTATACAGCCTACGAAGGAAATTGCAAGAAAACATTTATCTGAATTCCATCTTTAGTGTCTTTTGATTAGCACTTACCACAAACTGATTATATTTGATTCACTACCAAGTGAGAAAGAGATACTAAGGCACTAAAGGGACAAATTAGTAGTCTAATTATATAGATTGTTTTTTCAAGTTTTTGTTTTTGTTTTGTTTATTTGTTTTTGTTTTGGGGAAATTGGGTTGCATTTGTTGGCCAGAAAATAAATTATTCATCTAATTTAATATGTCCTTACCTATCTGGGACAGCTAAATATTTTGCAAAATGAATAGCTAGAGATGAGCACGTTCATTTCCAAATCACTTCCAAGTTAATGTGTATGATATTTAAGAGCAGAACTGAACTTAAAATGATTACTTTAGGAATTGAAAGATAATTAGATTGAAGATACTTCTTTCTAATATGCACCTTTTTCAACTATCAAGTAATTATTAAATACAGATTAGGTAGTTATTAAACCCAGTTTAAGTATGTGTATATGTATACATATATATATTTATATAAGAAAATACTGCAGTGTTACTAATGACTTTAAAAGGTAAAATGAAAACAAGCCATATTTCTTTCTCTACCCGTCCCCATGCTTCGCTTATTGTCATTGAAAGCCTTGTGAAATAATAATAGTAAATTATTAAAGGGAATTTCCTAAATTAAGACCACCATATTTTGGCTTCTGCAACTTTATTTTAAATCTCAAAGGAGACTCATTCTATACAATTATTTATGTAATTATGACATACAAATTATTACATAAAAAGTGCTAGACCAGATGAACACAGGTTTATGGCACAAGTGAGTGCAGCATCTAGATAAGGGCTCTGATTCACCTTGACGTTTCAGGCACAATGGTTGACATTTGGGCTCTGCAATTTCCTAGCTGTGCAACACTAGGTTATGTGTTGAAACTCTTTGATTCCTCTTTCGTCCTTTGTAAAGTTCTAACAAAACACATTCTCTTTAAAGCTGTTGAGTGGTTTTTAATTAATGTCTATTAAATGCTGGGAAGCACTCAAATAATGATATTCGTGGCCTTAGAGGGAGAAGCATCTTTCCACGTCCATTGTCCATGCATGAAAGTGCAGTTGCTGATAACTTTTTTTTAAAAAAATGAAAGAGGATATGATATTTTTACTGTCTTAAATCATGCAAGTCCCTATACCTGAAGACAGTGACAAATTTCTTATTTCAGAATTCAGTTTTCACTACAGGTTAGTGCTGGAACACTGATATTTTAAATTGGATTTCCTTTATTTAATCTTTTTGTCAACAGCAGCAAAATATACTTGAATTTCCCTGTTGAGAATAATGTACACTTGATCTGCCATTTACTTGCCTAAAAAAGACATTAAAGTACTTTTGCTTAGCAAATGTTATAATGTTGGATTGATGCAACCCTACAGATACACTATAAAGCATAATTTAATATCAGAATGCAATAATACCTACTCCAGTTCATCACCATGTGGCTGTTTCTACACAAAGCCCCTTAACATGCTTTGCAGATCAGCAGACATTACTAATGATCATAAACAACACACTAGGCATTTGTGACAACCAACTTCCACCTACTCTGAATAAGTTGTCTTCATTTTAGAACTTCTTCAAATGCAACCTTCTGTTGGAAACTCCTATGGCTCTTTGAATTTGAGGATAATACCTGATAATTTATAATATCTGGGTCAAGAAGTTCTGGTAATCAGTGTCCATATGACAACTCTCGACTCAAAAGAGAAGATATGTGTCTTTTATTTTTTTTAAGATTTTATTTATTTATTTGTCAGGAAGAGAGAACACAAGCAGGGGGAGTGGCAGGCAGAGCAGGCACTAGGCAGAGTGAGAGGGAGAGGCAGACTCCCCGCTGACCAGGGAGCTTATGTGGGACTCCATCTCAGGATCATGACCAGAGCTGAAGGCAGATGCTTAACCGACTGAGCTACCCAGGCATCTCAAGACATATCTTTTAAATTATTCTCATTTTAGTGCTCTTCGTGTATTTATAAAGTAAAAGTAGTCTTTTTCATGGAATAGCATGTCCTCTGCTATACAAATTCCAAATACTTTGTTATAACTTTAAATTCCATAGCAATACACTTGACTTAAACATATTTTAAAGTAATACGTACAACTTTCCAAGGACTTTCAGTTTGGAGGGAAATTTTAAAACTGAATTCTACATATGCTCTTGCGGAAAACCTTGAGAGACCTGAATGATAACAATCTGAAGACAGACCAAAATCTTTGTATAATATTTAAGTCTTGACGTTTCTGTCACTCTCAGAGAACAGATTTTCCCATACTTTAGTCAGAGCAGATCTGCCATCCTGAAAGAAGTAAATGGGGCACCTGAGTGGCTCAGTTGGTTAAGCCTCACAACTCTTGATTTCAGCTCAGGTCATGATCTCAGGGTCATGAGTTTGAACCCTGCATGGGGCTTTGTGCTCAGCACGGAGTCTCCTTAAGATTTTCTCCCTCCCTCTCTGCCCTTTCCCCCTCCCTCACTCACGCTCACACATGCTCTCTCTCAAAAAAAAAAAAAAAAAGAGAGACGACATCAGAAAATGCTAAAAATTATGTTTATTAACATTGTTTTATGTTATTGTTTATTCATATTTTAAATTCTTTAGTTTCAAGTTTGATTTTTTTAAAAAACCAGCTGTTCTTTGTGTCCTAAGAATTTGTTTACAGTAGAATATAATGATTTCCTCCATTAATAGCCTTTTCGTTAGTTATGTGAGTAATTACATGCATGAATGTACCAGTCAGAACCTGTGTCTCATGGCTAGCCTATAATCTAGTTAACAGAGGATCTCCCTAACTCCTATCATTGGGGAAGATGAATCCAGCCACAAAGAAGGTAATCTCACATCCATATGCATAGATTTGTTTCTCTCAGAAGCAAATGCTTTCCCTAGAAACTTGCTAGTTCAGAATTTGGTGTGAGCTCATTCCTCCTTGGAAGCAATTCAAAGAATTTTACTACAAAAATTGCCAAAAAGCCTTAAGAATCAATAATACTGCAACATTGTCCTCTGTTAGTGTACTTTGTAGACTATTTTATTCAATGATGAAGAAAAGGGGTTAAGTATGCTTATTACCAAACAATAATTCCTATATTGGACTTCCATCTCTAAAACCTATCCCAAGAATTTTCCACGTTAGTTACTCCAATAGCACTGCTAGGAGTCACGTATAGGATGGGAATACACAAGGGTGTGGTTTACTCCTGTTGACCCAAAACAGGTTTGAATAAATTTTATGTAGGATAATAGGCATTTCCTTCAAAGATTTCAACTTTCCCCCAAAGGTTAGGAATTATATAGATAACTTTACATAAATCATTTGTAGGAAATGAGAAAGGTAAGTGAACAGGGAGGTTGGAGTTGGGAAGAAAAAAAGGTGAAGCATGGTCCAGGGTAACAGTGTAAAAGGGAGGAAACAGACATTGTAATTTTGTCCATTATGAAGAAAAAGAACATATTGATATTTTATTCCCTGGCATTCTATTGCCCAGGAATTTCTACTAGCCAATTTAATCATGCAGCTACAGAATGAAGCCAGCCAGGTTTGGGACTGGTTTCCTAAAATCCCCGACCTTAGAGAATATGCTCTCCTTAACTGCCAAAGCCATATTGATTAGAGCATATATAATTCTGAAAGGACACAAATGTGTTATAATAGTAATTATACCTCACTTAAAATTTTTGAATCACATTTTTATTTTATTTATTTATTTGAGAGAGAGAGCATGAGTGGATTGGGAAGAGCAGAGGAAGAAGGAGAGAGAGAATCTCAAGACTCCCCACTGAGCAGGGAGCCATATGTGGGACTCAGTTCCAGGACCCTGAGATCATGACCTGAGCCAAAGGTAGACACTTAACTGACTGAGCCATCCAGGTGTTCGTGAGTCATATTTAAATGCTATCATTACACTTTCTCTCTGTTTTTGATAACTAGGCCAATGTTCACACTGCATCAGAAATCCAGCTCATTATGATCATTGTTAGCAATTTTGCTAACATATTATTTTATCTTTATTTCTGATGGATATATAATATAAAATTATATATTATTTATATATTATTAACATTATTGTTTGTTTGTTTTGCAAATTTTCCAGTGACCTGCCTCAGAATTTTTCCTATGTGGATCATCTTAACTTTATACAAGCAGATTTGACTTTAGTGTTGCTTTCCCATATAAGTCATCTAGTTTCAGAATCATAATATGTCAGAAATAGAATGGAATTTAGTGTTTACCTAGTTCAAACAACTATTTTGGAGAGAAGAGGGGTAGAAGGGAGAGTATAAATCCTAACTAAATGATTAGACATAAGTGCCTATTGGGATTTAACACCTGCATGGAGTCAAAAAATAATTAAGCTACTTGACAATTTATACTTAAAAACTAGTCAAGTAATTTAACCCTAAACTCAGTGGAAACAATATGTAAGATGATAAATATTAGCACCTGACATGTAGTCATCATTGACTATATGTTGTAAGTTATATAAAAATAATATGGATATCACCATTGTCCTCAAGGCGACTTTTGCATTTGAAGCTGTTAGAGAAAGAGCTTACGATGGGTAAGCACTGACAGCAAATGGGACAGGACTTTGGAGGGAAAATCTTAGTGGTATAGGATCTCATGGGAAGAAAAAAAGACATAACCTGGATTTTTTAAGGATTGGAAAAATTCGACAGATAAATATGGTGAGAAGTAATTTTTATAGTCAAACAAACAGAATAAGTTTTATATATGTAAAGTGAAGAAATTGCATTCATAGTACATTACACAAAGCACAGAGTAAGACTGTTATCTGTATATTAAGGCATAAAAAATAATATTTATTAAAAATACACAATGTGAAACCATCACATATTCTTAAGTAGGGATCTGACCCAATGCTTCCTAAAGCATTCAAGAATGCTTTAGGAAAGTTTGCCTAAGTGAGAGGTTTAAAGATATGTGACTTCAGGATACTGAAGATAAGAAGAGCCAGTAGGAGACCATCAACTGATGTGGACATGTGATAACAAAGACGAGGATAACATGATGGACATGAGTATGGAAAAGAAGAATGGAATATAAAATTTCAAAGAAACAAATGTAAGACCTTGAAATAATACATATAGAGACAGTCAATTGTATGAACTATGAATTGAAATGAGAGGGTGAATGTTTTTCTCTTGGGATCAAGTTAGGTTCCCAAGAGCTGAAAGCATATTTTTATGTTCATCATGTTAGGACCAAAATGCTCTTGAGAGTCCACAGAGTTTGAGATGATGGTAGATATATCCAGTGGACCTAGTATACAGGTAAGAGATCATGAGTGATACCTAAATTTGGGAGTGACCCAAACAGAAGTGAAAATTAAAGTCCTGTAAGTAATTGAGGTAGATACATTTTTATGTGCCTATTTATGTTTGGATATTGGTGCCCATCTTCCTTTCGGCTCCTCTGATGTATTTTATACAGTACTCCATTTTGATATTCTCCATCCAGCCTCCACATCAGGAGAGTCAGAAATATATCACAGCAGAGTTGAAGACAGGCTATGGTGCTCCTGGCTTCATTTTCGAATCTACCTCTGCTCCCTTCAACTATAAAAACTGACTCTTAGGGGGAAAATCCCGGAGCCATCATATCATGTGTGCCTTATTACAAGTCTTATCTGATATATTCCCTCAATCATGAATATTTAGATTTTAAGCCTTATCTCTATTAGTGGATTTAAAGATTTTTGCCCTCTGGTAAAATCATTTCAAACATTTTTGAACAGCCAAGTTTAGCCTAGGAGGTATACCTCTGAAATCACACTGGTAGACAGCCCATGTTTAACTCTGGACCCATGATAAATGACTCCTACAGAGCTAACTGTGAGGTAGCAAGGCAATGAATGACTATCTTCTGAATTATTGAATATTTAATAAACTCTGCTTAATGCATTTTAAGTGTATGGGCTATATATTCAGAATCTCTGAAAATGCTATCTTAAAAAATTAAA
>JAQQSY010003490.1:0-12929 GCA_028646535.1 Procyon lotor
CTCAGGCTGCCTTTCATACCAGAAACTAATCACAGCAACCCAGACTACCAATTTTGGAAGTATCAGGGTGAAAATCTAAGAAGAGGGGTCTCTAGAAAAAGTGGCATCAGTTTTGTGATTTCCCCTAGCAGAAAGAGGACAAAAATATCAGTTAAAGAAAAATATTCACTCAAAGAGGCATATTGTTATTGCCTCATGATATAATCCTTATGTGCTATTAAGAGTTTTTATCATATAATAGCATGATAGGAGACAATAGTAGAGCAGTAGCATGCCAATTTAAGTTAAATTGACAAACTTTTTTAATACTTAGAATATTTTGTGACCAATTCTAACTTTAAAAGTATAGGTTTGGGCATGAACAACTATATACAATTTTTTGATAGAGTGAGATATACTGAGATCTATTTTTAAGGGCCAGCTTTGTATCAAGAGCCATTCATATAGTGGATTTAATTGATAATGATCAGAGCCTTTGAGAATCAGAGACACCTATGGGGGGAAATGCCATCTTTACCACCACATTCAGATGTGAGATTAGGCAAATTAATTTAACATCTGTGAGCTTCAGTTTCTATTTCTGTAAAATGGATTTAATTTGTACCCCCAAAGGGTTGTTGTGAAGTATTAAGCTTTGATGATAATGTCTGGTCCTTGACAAGTAATGTTTATTTGCAATTATTATAGTCTCACTAAATGGTTTTTCTCTTTTGATTATATATTTGTATTGAGGCATAATTGACATTCAGTAAAACCCATCTTTTTTAGTGAATAGTTCCATAAATTTTGACAAATATATAGAGCCTTAGAACCACCACCACAAATATAAAACACTTTCATCATCTCCAAAACTCCCTTGTAGTAAACGCTTTCCTGTCACCACCAGATTCTGGAAACTCTGATTTTTGTCCTTATAAAGCTGGGCATTTGCTAGAACTGTGTATTAATGGAATCACACACCATCTCTCCTTTTGAGTCTGGATTCTTTCACTCAGCATAATACCTTTGAGGTAGTCTCGTTTAATTTGCACATATTTTACCATTCTCAGAGAAGGAAAATTACATTCAGAAGTTAAATAACTTCCTCAAAATTATAGTTAGTGAGACAGAAATCTGGTTCCCGTTTTATTTGTTTCAAGCTGTGTGTTTCGTGTCCGCTATGCCATATTGCCTTCTGTTAGCCTATGGCTTATTACACTCCCACTACCAGTTCTGGAATTTATCTTCTCATCCAGACATGATTCCTCCACCTTTCCACAAAGACTGGGAAAGCTCAGGAGCCAGAAGATATCAGGGCCAAAAGAGGAGTTCTGAGCAAACTGCTTGCCAGGTTCTGCAACCTCTGCCATGTTCAGAGCAGGCCACCATGTTAGTGGCCACCATACAGTTCACTGTTCAGTTCCTACATGTATGTATCACACAGTTTAAGGAACATTTCACATGTACTCTTTCATTTAATTCCTACAACAGTCTGGAAAGCTATTATGAATTTTGTGTACAGATGAGGAAGCTAAGATGCAGAAAGGCCAAGCAGCAGCTACATTAGGGGAGCCAGGATTTAGAGGCAGGTCTATCTCCATCCAAAGTCTGGGCTCTGTTTACCAGGCTCTGCCTCCCACCATGGAAGCTGCCCTTCATTATTAAGACGGTATGCTGGGCAGTGTTATATACATGATGTCATTTAATTCTGACAAAACTCCTGCACATAAATGGTATCAGCTCATTTCATATAGGAGGAAACCGATGCTCAAAAGGTTTAGGTAGTCGGCACAAGTTCACCAAACTCCCAAGGAATCAGGATTTCATTCTAAGTGTCCGTGCCACTGTTCACCAGTCCATGGAGCACTGTGTAGAGAAAAGAAGGGAAAAGATGGAAGGGAAGAATGTAACTATGTGTCGTGCTCCTTGTAGAGTTCAATAGAATTAGCTTCACCAAGTGTTTCTTTATTAAATAGTAAGAAAATATATGCAAAAAAACTAAGGTCCCAATATTAAAAGTTAATATTTCAGGGGGTGTCTGGGTAGCTCAGTCAGTTAAGTGTTTGATTCTTCATCTCAGCTCAGGTCTTGATCTCAAGGTTATGAGTTCAAGCACTGCATTAATATTTCTGTAGGGCTTCCATTGCACAAGGTCCTACTCTAAGCATTTTACATATATTGACACATATATATTTCAAAAAACCTTACAAAGTAGTCACTAGTATTATGTCTATTTTACAGACAGGAAAACTGCTAAGATTCAAACCCCACCTCTGATTCTAGAGTCTATGCACTTAAAGCATTCTACAGTACTAAGATTATTTTGAGTGTACTTTTCCTAAGTGTTAGAAGCAAAGACCACTGAAAATCTTCATTTAAAGTAGTGTTTCCCTGGGGCGCCTGGGTGGCTCAGTCAGTTAAACCTCCGACTCTTGATCTCAGCTCAGGCCCTGATGTCAGGGTCATGAGTTCAAGCCTCTTAAATAAATAAATAAAATGCTTCTACTTAAATAAATAAATGAATAAATAAATAAAAATTAATGTTTCCCTTTAAATGGGTATCATTTGGTTGTAAGATTATGATCAAGGCTCAACATGAAATATATTCATACTGCATGTAACTGTTAAAAAAATAAGGTAAATTTATGTCTCTCAACATAGAAGGATCTTCAAAATATTAAGAAAAGATACACCAGGGGCGCCTGGGTGGCTCAGTCGTTGAGCATCTGCCTTCGGCTCAGGTCATGATCCCGGAGTCCTGGGATCGAGCCCTGCATCGGGCTCCCTGCTCTGTGGGAAGCCTGCTTCTCCCGCTACCATTCCCTCTGCTTGTGTTCCCTCTCTCACTATGTTTCTGTCAAATAAATAAATCTTAAAAAAAAAAAGAAAAGAAAAGATACACCAAATTGCGCAAGGGTGTGTAAACATAATACTGTTTAATCAATAATCGTAAGTTTTTCTATGGGTGTATGTGTGTGTGTCTGTGTGTGTGGAAATGTTTAGTATGTTTTATAAAAGATTTTATAAAAAGATGGTCCTTTGGGGGCACCTAGGTGGCTCAGTTGGTTAATCGACTGCCTTTGGCTCAGGTCATGATCCTGAAGTCCCAGGATCGAGTCCCACATCAAGCTTTCTGCTCAGCAAGGAGTCTGCTTCTCCCTCTGACCCTCCTCCATCTTGTGCTCTCTCTCTCTCTCTCTCTCTCTCAAATAAATAAATAAAATCTTAAAAAAAAAAAAAAAAAGATGGTCCTTTGGGATGCCTGGGTGGCTTAGCTGGCTAAGCTTCTGCCTTCAGCCCAGGTCATGATCCCAGGATTCTAGGATCAAGTCCCACAATGGGCTCCTTGCCTGGCAGGGAGCCTGCTTCACCCTTTACCTGTGGCTCCCCTGCTTTTGTGCCCCCCACCCCGACAAATAAATAAAATCTTAAAAAAGAAAAAATTAGATGGACCTTAGTAACATTAGTTGCTTCTGAGAAGAAGGAAAGGAGCCATGATCAGGAAGTAGTCAGAGTTTCAGCCTCCTCTCTAATGTTTCAGTACTCACAATGAGCAAGTATTCATGTCTGAAAATTTTTAAAAGTATTATTTATTTCTCAATCTTTTTATTTTCTTCATTCTGATAAATGTCTCTTGCTTTCTCTCTATACATGTACACATACACATATTGAAAGAAAATATACTTGTAATTTATATTACATAAGTATAAACTATAGCATGTGCATTTATTACATTGACTTTTGGGAAAAAATCTGGTTTGATATGAATTTATTCATGTGTACCCTCAGAAGCAGGTATTTTTTAAAAGAAAAATAATTACATACATTAGTAAACCCATTGTACCCTTGTGACATATGGAGATAACTGTTGTTCAACAACAAAAAATTAAAAATTATTTCTTGAATTATATTATGACTCTAGGTTTCAAGGCTACCTGACTGTTTTTAAGAGCTTTTATGTGAAGGTTTCTTTAAGGTATTTGTATATCTACCAATAATCTTCTTTAAGCTCTTAATCCTAGTGCATTCCTAAGGTGTTTCTCATTCAAATCCTTGCAACTAGTTTCTTTTCCTTTAACAAAATTAGTCAATACCAAAAAAATATATTCCTTTCTTGTTGGGACTATGCTGTCTCTCAGCTGTGTTCTTCAAGTCATTCTATGGGTTGAGGTTTCTCTGTTCAGACTTGTCTAACTAGTTTCATTTCAACTATTTGTAATTTGTTTTAATTTCTTTCAGCCGTAGACCTCTAATACATCTAGAGATGGCATGCAATTGATTAGAAAGTCAAGCCCAGGGGCTTCAGACCTTCAAGATCATATTCTTCCTCCTGCCGATGATGTATCGGTAAGTTCAGTTTTGTTCAGCAAATGGCCCGTTTGCTCTATTGTCTGTCAGTGGCTAGATTCTTAGTATGTCAGAGCATTGCCTGTGAAGTGTCCCCAACAGATTCAATCTGATGGATCTTGTGAGATTTCTAGAATTATTATAGCAGCTGCATTAATTAAACTCTGAAGCTGAAATCAATATTTTTGTATTAAAAATCATTCTTAGCATTGTTTCATGTTGCCAAGTTCAACAGCTGGGATTTTAGAAGTTGATGAAAAACTATATTATCTTATGCTATGATTATTTCTGGTTTTGGGAGGTTGGGGAAGGTGTTCAATTGTTTTAAGGAAAGTCTCCTTTAAACAGTCTGACTGAACTTAGCTTCTATACCGTTTCTCTTTTGCTGCTCTTCTTTATGCCTTATACTCAGTCCTGGGAACTAATGTGGATTGGGAGGTCCATAGCTGCAGAGACACCTGCCTTCCTCATAGAAATCCCAGGACTCCTATGGGAAGAAGGGAAACAAGAGAACCAGACTGGGGAAAGTCTGTCTACTTCCTAAAATTTTCTTATTAAATATTAAAGAAAAAAAAACTCAGTTATTTCAAGGGATTTTTTTTTCCAAAAGGGGGTTTGCTACATGCAAAGGAGAGGAAAAATTGAGATTCTCTGGGATAACTTTATATGCAGTTAAAATAGCAATTTTAAACCTCCATGATAACAATTATATTTCACCATTGCTTAGATTTATGTCACTTTCAAAACATTTTTATATACGTCATTTTATTTAATAGCCAAGACACCCTTGTGAAATCAGAAGAGGTATCATTAACTCCCATTTTAAAATGAGGAACCTGAGGAAACAGAAAGGAAAGGGCTTCTTGGAATCTATAGAGCTATATGATGACATAGTTCAAGAGCTGCCGTCCATAGCTCCCGAGTCCAAACTTCCCAGACAATTTCGGCCTCTCTAGGTGGCAAGGATTCTACCTGGGGAATTTCAGAGATGAGAATTTAACACTAGCTCAGCCTCTAGTGGACTTCACTGGGCTTCCTTCCCCACTAATAAAACATGCATTTGTATTAGTCCTTTAGTGAGCACGCAATAAGCGTAAAAAATATTTCAGAGGTCCTTGGGCAGGGTCTACAAGGTTTCACACATAATCAGCACTCCACAAATATTTGTTGAACAAATGAATGAGTATACAAATATAAATGTCTAGCATAATATTTTGCTAGACAAAACGAATATTTAAAAATGAATATTAAAACAAACTGAGGGTTTCTAGAGGGAAGGAGAGAGGGATAGGGTGGCTGGGTGATAGACATTGCAGAGGGTATGTGCTATGGGGAGTGCTGTGAACTGTAAGACTGACAATTCACAGACCTGTCATTTAGGTCTGTGAATCAAATAATACATTATATGTTAATAAAAAAAGTCATTGAATTCAAAAATGTATCTTTCATGTTTATGGAAATCATGATATTATAAAGCAGTAGTTCCAAGCTTTCATATTGCACATTCCCCAAATCATTCTTTTAAAAAATATCAAGGTCTCACGATTATAGAGATCAAAAGTACTCTTTTCTAGTGCATATTTGTGTGTTTATAGAAATGTTTTCAGTTTGGAGACACGTGGGTGGCTCAGTCAGCTAAGCATCTGCCTTTGGCTCAGGTCATGATCCCAGGGTCTTGAGTCCCATAGCGGGCTCCTTTGCTCACTGGGGAGCCTGCTTCTCTCCCTGCCTGCTGCCCCTCCTGCTTGTTCTCTCTCTCTATCTCTCTTTCTCTGATAAATAAATAAAATCTTTTCTGAAAAAAAAAAAAGAAATGTTTTCAGTTTAATGGAAACAATTTGAGGAGTAATATTGGGGGTCAGTGCTATTGTTCAGGATATCCATGACATTTGATAGAGAAAGGGGACAGTGGGAAACACCAAAGGTGTATGGTTTCTTTAAGGTAACTTCACAGAACACTTATCCAGGATTTGGAGGATTTGCAGGAAATACAAGGTCACACAAATAAGAAGGCTCAAGGATTAGAAAAAAGTAAACACTTAATAATTACTATGATTATTTCTCTTATAAAAGATAAAATACCAATTAAGTTCATCTGAGATTACTGTCCTATTCCCAGAAGTCTGGCATCTTTTCCTACAGCTCATTATTTTCAGCACTGTTTATCAATAAATGCAAAAATTAGGTTTCTCCTCTTTATTATGATCCTTTAGAGAAGAAGATAGTCCTGGAAAAACCTTTCCAAATATTGATGATTTAAATTTTAATTTCACTTTGAATACTCATTTCCATCAACTTGTTAATTTGCCAAGTTTATTCTCTAGTATATTCAAAAAACTCTATCTTCAGGGTTAAAAGAAAAATAACAAAGTAATACCTCCACGTTACTTCCTGATCACTCAACTTTGTATAAATCATCAGCTGAATTTTATCGTTTGGTTCATTTTCAACAAACTCATAGTGCCATATACGGGCTACATATTAGCTTATTTAATTTTCACAACAATTCTATGATTAGGTGTCACTATTATCTCCACTGTATAGATGAAAAGGTAACTGGCCCTACATCACAGCCGGAGTGAAAGAGTAGGGATTTGTTGCAGTCCAGAGCCAGATCTGAGCCTAACTATTAGGATGTCCTGCTTTTCCTTCTTTTCAATAATTCTCAAGAGAAGTCACTTTTTGTTCTTAATGTAAAAACTGAGTAAAAGATTCATAGTGCTAAAAAAGATTCACTTCGTAGGGCTTTGTCTGTAGTCAATAAATTGAAATGTATATTCATATCATCGAGAGTTAAAGGCTACTTATAACATCGTCTTCGTTCTGCTTTCCCTCCTTTCCAATAGTGTGGTATATAGGGAATGATATACTTGTCGATAAAGTAGGCAGGCTGGCAGATATATATATAAAGTACTTGGAAACCCAGATGTTAAGAGTTTATGATTAGATAAGCATATGAATCCTTACTGGGTGGTAGTTTATTTTTAATTATTATAATAACATCTGTCATTTATTATCTATTTACAAAACGTGAATCATTTTCCGTACATTATCCCATTCAGTACTTACAATCCTCATATGACTTAGCTAATAGGGTAATAGCTATTACCTAAGAAAAAGAAAGATGCCCCAGATCGTGGTTACTGACTTTTAAACTCAAGCTACCCACACCATCCTATCCCCAATACATTCCGCAGTTGGGCCTGTGAAACATCTTGGACACTGACAATGGATTGACCCAGTGGGAATATAAAATTAAGCAACATTTGAATGGTATACTACTAAAGCCTTTCACATTCATTGTCACCACAGTCCGGTTGCAAATGGGACAGATAGCCTTGAAGTCAAACTGGCCAGGTGTTTCCTTCCCTTAGCTCTGTTCCCTGTGTGGCTTTGCTTCTCTGATTCTTAATTTCCTCATGACTGAGCTGGTGATATGACGGAAAAAAATTGTGACAGCTGTGACAAAAAAGCTGTGACTCCAAAAAGCTGTGACAACTATCAAATCAGATAACTCCCATGAGAACTCCTGACCCAGAGTAGGAATTTGATGTGTGCTAGAGTACATTTACTCACTTTATTGCCTCATATCTCTGGGTAGTATTTACTATCACCACTTTACAAGCAGAAAAACTGAAATTCAGAGAGGTTTCATAAACTTCTCAAGATACATGTCAAAGAATTACAAGCAGGGACTAAACCCAAAGTCTTCTAACCCTAAAAGGTAGAGCATATTCATACTATTGGGATGCTTGGAAAGAATTTGTCCAGGCAGGTGAAGACTTAAAGGAATTTTTTTAAATCTTTGTCAAAGAAAAATTCCCTGTGTTTTCCTTTACTAAACTACTAAACTCCTTTCCTGCACCACTACCGCACTCACAGCACTTCTGATGCCAGCTAAGTGGGGTTTTCCTCCAAGCAATTCTCCAATTCAATTCTGGCATTAACTGGAGTTAGCACAGACCCCATAAGTTAAGGGCTCAGTCCCATAAGACTGCCCCAGCCCCCACTGCAGACAGAAATCACAAGTCCAGATTGTTTTTACCTGAGTACTTGAGTTATAAATTGGAGCTTTCCACAATCCCTTCCTCTGGTTTGATTAATATGCTAGGATGGCTCACAGAACTCAAGAAAACAGTTTACCTAATTTACCTATTCAATTACCAGTTTATTCTAAAGGATATTAAAGGATATCTATGAGCAGCCAAATAATGAAGTCCAGAAGGGTCCCCAGTGCAGGAGATTTTTGCCCTTGTAGAACTGGAGTGCACCACCCTCCCAGCACATATTACACTAACCCAGAAGCTCTCCAAACCCCATACTAGGGCTTCTTATGGAGGCTTCATCACATAGGCATGATTAATTATTAACTCAATCTTCAGCCCCTCTCCCTTCCCAGAGGATTGTGGCAGGTGGAAGTTTTTTTTTTAAGTTACTTAAATTCTTGTTAGTTAACATATACTGTAATACTAGCTTTAGGTGTAGAATTTAGTGATTCATCACTTACATATAATACCCATCACTCAACACAAGTTCCTTCCTGAATACCCATCACCTGTTTAACCCATCCCCCACCCACCTCCCTCCATCAGCCCTCAGTTTGTTCTTTATAGTTAAAACTCGCTATGGTTTGCCTTCCTGTTTTTTTTTTAACCCCCCTTCCACTATGTTCACCTGCTTTGTTTATTAAATTCCACATGTGGGGGCTCCTGGGTGGCTCAGTCCTTAAGCGTTTGGCTCAGGTCGTGTCCTGGGATCAAGCCCCGTGTCGGGCTCCCTGCTAGCGGGAAGCCTGCTTCTCCCTCTCCCATTCCTTCTGCATCTGTTCCCTCTCGCTGTGTTTCTGTCAAATAAATAAAAATCTTTAAAAAAAAAAAAAAGCAGTACTTATAAAAAAATAAATTCCACATGTGAGTGAAATCATATGGCATTTATCTTTCTGTGACTTATTTCACTTAGCATAATACACTCTAGCTCCATCCACCTTGTTACAAATGACAAGACTTCATTCTTTTGATGGCTGAGTAATATTCCATTGTATATTTATATACAACCTTGTCTTTATCCATTCATCAGTCACTGGACATTTGGGCTCTTTCCATAGTTTGGCTATTGTTGATAATGCTGCTATAAACATCAGAGTGCATGAGCCCCTTTGAATGCATATTTTTTTATCCTTTGGATATATACCTAGTAGTGCAATTGCTAGGTAGTAAAGTAGTTCTATTTTTAACTTTCTGAGGAACCTCCATACTGTTTTCCAGAATGGCTGCACCCATTTGCATTCCCATCAACAGTTTAATACTGTTCTTTCTCCACACCCTCACCAACACCTGTTGTTTCCTGTGTTGGTCATTTTAGCCATTATGAGTGGTGTGAGGTGATATCTCATAGTAGTTTTGATTTGTATTTCCCTGATGATGAGTGATGTTGAGCATCTTTTCTTGTGTCTGCTAGCCATCTGTATGTCTTCTTTGGAGAAAAATGTCTATTCATGTCTTCTGCCCATTTCTTAACTGAATATTTTGGTTTGGGGACAATTAGTTTGATAAGTTCTTTACAGATTTTGGACACTAGCCCTTTACCTGATAAGATATTTGCAAATATATTCCCCTATTCTGTAGGTTGCCTTTTAGTCTTGCTGACTGTTTCCTTCACTGTGCAAAAGTTTTTTGTCTTAATGAAGTCCCAATAGTTCATATTTGCTTTTGTCTCCCTTGCCTCTGGAGATATGTCTAGTAAGAAAGTGCTACAGCTAAGGTCAAAGAAGTTCCCGCTGTTCTCCTCTAGGATTTTGATGCATTCTTATCTCACATTTAAGTCTTTCATCCATTTTGAATTTATTTTTCTGTATGGTGTAAGAAAGTAGTCCAGTTACATTCTTCTGCATGTGCTGTCCAATTTTTCCAACACCATTTGTTAAAGAGACTGTCTTTTTTCCATTGGATATTCTTTCCTGCTTTGTCAAAGCTTAGTTGCCATACTGTTGTGGGTCCATTTCTGGCTTCTCTATTCTGTGTCTGTGTCTCAGTTCTCTATTGATCTCTGTGTCTGTACTGTCTTGATGACTGCAGTTTTATAATACAGCTTGAAGTCCGGAATTGTGATACTTCCAGCTTTAGTCTTCTTTATCAACATTACTCTAGTTACTGTGCTTCCATACAAATTTTAAAACTGTTTGTTCCAGCTCTGTAAAAAATGCTGGTGTTATTTTGATAGGGATTACACTAAATGTGTAGATTGCTTTGGGTAATATAGACATTTTAACAATATTTGTTCTTCCAATTCATGAGCATGGAATGATTTTCCATTTTTTTGTGTCATTTTCAATTTGTTTCATAAGTGTTTTATAGTTTTCAGAGTCCAGATCTTTTATGTCTTTGGTTAGGTTTATTCCTAGGTCTCTTATGGGTTTTGTTGCAATTGTAAATGGGATTGATTCCTTGATTTCTCTTCTGCTGATTAATTATTGGTGTATAGAAATGCAATAGATTTCTCTATATTGATTTTGTATCTTTCAACTTTGCTGAATTTGCCAGCAATTTTTTGATGGAGTCTTTGGGTTTTCTACATAGAATATCATGTCATCTGCAAATAGTGAAAGTTTGACTTTTTTCTTGCCAATTTGGATGCCTTTTATTTTTTTGTTGTCTACTGTGGCTAGGACTTCCATTACTATGTTAAGTAATAATGGTGAGAGTGGACATCCCTTTCTTGTTCCTGACTACAGAAGTAAAGCTCTAAGTTTTTCCCCATTGAGGATGATATTAGCTGTGGGTCTTTCATGTATGGCCTTTCTGATGTTGAGGTCTGCTCCATCTATCCCCACTTTGTTGAGCGTTTTTAACAAGAATGGGTGCTGTATTTTGTCAAATGATTTTTCTACATCTATTGAGAGGATCATATGGTTCTTATTCTTTCTTTTATTAATGTTGTGTTTTATGCTGATTGACTTGTAAAGATTGAACCACACTTGCAGCCGAGATAACTTCGACTTGATTGTGGTGAATTCTTTTAATGTACTGTTGGATTAGATTTGCTAGTATCTTGTTAAGAATTTTTACATCCATGTTCATCAGGGATATTGGTCTGTGATTCTCCTTTTTAATGGACTCTTTGTTTGCTTTAGGAACCAAGGTAATGCTGGCTTCATAGAATGAATTTTCCTTCCATTTCTATTTTTTGGAACAACTTGAGAAGAATAGGTATTAAATCTTCTTTAACTGTCTGGTATTCCCCTGGAAAACCATCTGGCCCTGACTTTTGTTTGTTGGAAGATTGATTACTGATTCAATTTCTTTGCTGGCTGGTAGGGGTCTGTTCAAATTTTCTATTTCTTTCTGTTTCAGTTTTGGGAGTTTGTATATTTCTAGGAATTTATCCATTTCTTCCAGATTACCCAATTAGTTGGCATACAATTTTTCATAATACTCTCTTACAGATCGTATTTCTGTGGTGTTTGTTGTGTTCTCTCTTCTTTCATTCATGATTTTATTTATTTGGGTCCTTTCTCTTCTCTTTTTGATAAGTCTGGCTAGGGTTTATCAATTTTATTAATTCTTTCAAAGAACCAACTCTTAGTTTAATTGATCTGTTCTGTTTTTTTCTTTCTATATCATTTATTTCTGCTCTAATCTTTATTATATCCCTTCTTCTGCTGGCTTGAGGCTTTATTTGCTATTCCCTTTCTAGATCCTTTAGGTGTAAGGTTAGATTGTATATTTGAGACTTTTCTTGATTCTTGAGGTAGGCCTGTATTGCTATATACTTCCCTCTTATGACTGCTTTTGCTGTATCCAAAAGGTTTTGAACTGTTGTATTTCATTTTCATTCGCTTCCACATATTTTTTTTTATAACTTCTTTAATTTCCTGGTGAACCCATTCATTCTTCAATAGGGTGTTCTTTATCTTCCATATATTTGTGATCTTTCCAAATTCTTTTTCTTGTGGTTGACTTTAAGTTTTGGAACTTTTGGAACTTAAGTTCCAAAGCGTTGTAGTCTGAAAATATGTTTGGTATGATCTCAATATTTTTGATCTCAAGATTTTTCTACTTTTGAAGCCTGTTTTGTAATTCAATATGTGATCTATTCTGGAGAATATTCCATGTGCACTCAAAAAGAATGTGCATTCTGCTGCATTAAGATGAAATGTTCTTAATATACCTGTTAAGTCCATCTGGTCCAGTGTGTGTTTTAAAGCCATTGATTATCTGTTGATTTTCTTCTTACATGATTTGTCCATTGATGTAAGTGGAGTGTTAAAGTTCCCTACAAAGAGTTTCTTTATGTTTATTATTAATTGATTTATAAATTTGAGTGCTCCCAAGTGGGGGCATAAATATTTACAATTGTTAGATCTTTGTGCATGTTGGATAAACCCCTTTATTATGATATAGTGCTCTTCATCTCTTGTTACAGTCTTTGGTTTAAAAATCTCGTTTGTCTGAAAGTGTGGCTACTCTGCTTTCTTTTGACATCCATTAGCATGATAAATGGTTCTCAATCCCCTTACTTTCAAAGTCTTTAGGTCTAAAATGAGTTTCTGGGGCACCTGGGTGGCTCAGTGTGTTAAAGCATCTGCCTTTGGCTCAGGTCATGAT
>JAQQSY010003491.1:0-12929 GCA_028646535.1 Procyon lotor
AGGGTATTATGCTAAGCGAAATAAGTCAGTCCGAGAAAGACAAGTATCACATGATCTCTCTGATATGAAGAATTTGAGAGGCAAGGCGGGAGTTTGGGGGGGTGGGGGAGAGAAATGAAACAGGAAGGGATGGGGAGGGAGACAAACCATAAGAGACTCCTAGACTCAAGAAACGAACTAAGGGTGGCCGGGGTTGGGGGGGGAAGGGATAGGGTGGTGGGGTGTGGACATTGAGGAGGGTATGTGCTGTTAAGTGCTGTGAAATGTGTAAGCCTGACGATTCACAGACACGTACCCTGGGGCAAATAATACACTATATGTTAATAAAAATTAAAAAATAAATAAATAAAAGTTTAAAAAATTTACATTTCTAAAGATTTTTAAATCTTCTTTTGAAGTATATAGTATAGTCACATGTATAAAATATATTAATAATAAGTACACAGTTTAGTGATTTTACACATGTTTGTGAGGCTCATGCCTATGTAAGCTCCATGAAGATCAAGATAAAAACTATTTCTAGAATTCCAGAAGGTCTACCATGTTCCCTCCTTGTCAGTATCTATCTTCTTGCCTACCATCAGTTCTTCCTGGAATTGATATTTTTAATAATGCAGTAATGCATTCTTTTAGTCAATAAGTAAATATAAATGTTATAGCATATATAACTGTTATTTTTAATTGCTATGTATTTTCATTATATAACTGTACCACAATTTGTTTATCCATTCTTCTGCTGATAAACACAATGAACATAAGTAGTTGTGCTATCTACACATTTACCAGTAGAATGAAAGTTCTAGTTACTCCATATCCTTATCCCTACTTGGTAATATCAATACTTTTAATTTAAGCCAAGCTAGTGAATGTGTGATATTATCTCACTGTAGTTTTAATTAGCATTTGCTGGACAGCTAATCATGTTGAATCTTTTCATATGTTGGCTTTTCATTTGGATTTCCTCATTTGTGAAGTAGGTGTTTAAATCTGTTGTCTAGTATTGTTACTGATGTATTGTTATTTATTTTTTGTTTCTTCCTATATTTTTGTAAGAATTTTATATATTCTACATGTGAGTCCTTGCCAGATAGATGATAGATAATAGATAGATAATCTTCTGTTTGTTTTACCTTTTCTATTATATAATGCTGTCTTCTGATAGTTTTTATTTTAAAGTAATCTGGTTATTTTTCTTATAAAGTTTATTCATTTTCTGTAGAGTTTAAGAAAGCCTTGCCTAATTACTCTTATTAACATACTTCTTTTCCAAGTTTTCTTCTAGAGGTTTTATTATTTTACAATCACACTTTAGTCTATGCTCCACTTCAAATTAGTTTTGCATGTATTTTGTGAGTTAGGGGGTAAAGGTTCAGGTTTTTTTCCACATGAATAGAAAGTTGCTGAAGCTAAGCCATTGACAAACTATGGCTCATGGAAAAATCTAGTCAGTGACATTTGGTACAGATCATGAGTTGAGTGTTTTCTTTGCTTTTGTGTTGTTTTGATTTTTTTTTCCTTTAAAGAGTTATAAAACTATTAAAATAGAGTATGTAACAGAGATTTTTTGTGACCTCCAAAATGTAAAACATTTGCTGCCTGGCCATTTACAGGAAAAAAAAACAAAACAAAAAAAACCCCCTGCTAACCTTGGTCTAAAACTGTTTATTATAAAGATTTTCCTTTCTCAATTGCAATTCAGAAGTTTCTTTGTTGTAAAACAAGTGACCATATCCTGTGTTTAAATCCAAATTATTTATTTTGTGATATAATTTTATTCCTCTATTCTTTTGTTAATAAAATGATATTTTTCCAGTTGTATTGATATATAGCTGACATGCATCAGTGTATAAGTTTAAGATATACAGCATAATGGTTTGACTTACACAGATGGTGAAATGATTACCACAATAAGTTTAGTTAGCATCTATCACCTCATATAGGTGAAATAAAGAGAAAAAGAAAAAAAAAAAAAGACCAAAAATTTCTTGATGAGAATGCTTAGAATTTATTGTCTTAACTTTCATACATATCATATAGCAATGTTAACTACAGGGTATATTGTATATACTGTAAATTATATCTTTAGTAGTTATTTATCTTATAACTGGAAGTTTGTACCTTTGACCACCGTTCTCCTACTCTTAAAGCCCTCAAACCCTTCTTCTATTAATCACAAATCTGATCTATGAATTTGGGGGTTCGTTTCAGTTACTACATATTAGTGAGATCCCATAGTATTTGTCTTTCTTTGTCTGACTTTATTTCACTTAGCATAATGCCCTCAAGGTCTATGTTGTTGGATATGGCAAGAGTTCCTCCTTCTTTCTGACTGAATAATATCCCATTGGACATATATACTACCATTTTTTTTATCCATTGATTGGTTTGCAGACACTTAGTTCCATATCTCAGCTTATTACTATATAAGTAGTTATATAGTACTTATAAGTAATGTTGCTATGAACACGGGGGTGCTGATATCTTTTCAAGTTAGTGTTTTCATTTCCTTTGGATATATTCCCAGAAATGGAATTGCTAGATCACATGGTAGTTCTGTTTTTAATGTTTTGAGGATCCTTCATAAGATCTTCTATGGTGGCTATACCACTTTATAATTCTGTCAACAATGAACAAGGGTTTCCTTTCCTCCATATCCTTCCCAGCATTTAATATCTTTTGTTTTTTGACGATGACCATTCTAACAGGGGTGAGGTGATATCTCCTTGTGGCCTTGAGTTACATTTCCCTAATGACTATTGCTATTGAACATCTTTTCATGTACCTCTTGGCCATTTTTATGCCTTCCTTGGAGCTAAGTCTATTCCGATTCTTTGTTCATTCTTTAATCTCATTATTTGTTTTCTTGCTACTGAGCTGTAGGAGTTCCTTAAATATTTTGGATATTAACCCTTTATCAGAAATATGATTTACAAACATTTTCTCCATTCCATAGGTTGACTTTCATTTGTTATTTTTGTTTTGGTTTTTGCCTTACTGTGTGGAAGTTTTTTAGTTTGATATAGTCCCACTTGCTTGTTTGTTTGTTTATTTTGGTCACTTGTGTTTTTGTGACATATCCCAGTAGTCACTTGCCTTCCCTGTTTGCTTCTAGAAGCTTCACAGTTTCAGATCTTACATTTAAATCTTTAAACCATTTTGAGTTAATTTTTGTAAGTGGTGTGAAATAGTGATCCAATTTCATTCTTTTGCATGTGAATATCCAGTATTTACAACATAATTTATCAAAGACTACCTGCCCCTAGCCACTCATTAGTTAATGCTCTTTTTTTCTGAGGGAAACCTATCCTTTTAAAAACTCTGGCTATTTTTAAATTTTTCTTGTTTATCTTTTATTTTCAACTATTTGATTACAAAATCCCTGGGTATGGTTTTCTTGATTGATGGAGTTTATTGAGCTTTCTGAATCTTTGGATTGATGTCCTTCAATTTTGGAAAACTACTGGCCATCATGTTTTTAAGTATTAATTCTGGTTCATTCTGTCTCTGTCTCTTAATCCTTCTGAGAATACAATTACATTTATGTTAAACCATTTGATTGTGTCCTACCATTTGATTGTATTCACATTATTCTGTATTTGCTTTTATTTATTCATAATATTTTTCTCTGTGTACTACAAATTGGATATATTTTATTGAATTTTATTTAATATCACTAGTTCTGTTTGCTATTTAACCCATGCAGGGAGTTCTTACTTTCAAAATGTTGTACTCACAAATTCAATGATTCATATTTTAAATATATTTAAATTCTTTGTTAAAATTCTCTTTCATCATATATTTAAAATGTTTTCTACAATGATTATTTTAAATCCTACATCTAAACTAATATCTATTGCTTCTATTGATAGTTTTTTCCCTTAGTTATTGGCCACATTTGTCTGCTTCATGTGTCTCCTAATTTTTAAATGTATGCTGGATATGTTGTCCTAATAAATATGGAGATTGACCTTGGTATTATTTTCCTAAGAAAGTTAGCCCTTTCTTCTGCTAAAGAAACACAGTGAGGGACTAATCACCTCAATTTATGCAGATACTAAGTTGAGTCAGGGCTGAAGATAAACTTTTGTTAAGCTCAGTCCACACCTGATTTATAATATTGAGGGGGCAATGCCTATTATGTGTGCGTTTCAGGCTATCTTCCTTTTCTTTTTTTTTTTTTTTAAGATTTTATTTATTCATTTGAGAGAGAGAAAGAGAAGCAGACTCCCAGCCAAGCAGAGAGCCTGATATGGGGCTCAATCCCATGACCCTGAGATCATGACCCAAACTGTAGACAGATGCTTAACTGATTGAGGCACCCAGGCACCCCATCAGGCTGTCTTCTAATGCAACTCTTTCCACAGGTTCTTCAAGACTGCAGACTTCACTCTGCCTTTCATTGCCCTCCTCAGCTACTCACCCTGTTCAAGCACTCAGTAAGTACTCTATAGAAAAAAAAGCTGTGTTTCAGGTTCCTCTAAATTCTAATCCAGCTGGATTCTCTTTCTCTTAGAGGTCTCTCTCTGCATATTCAAATATAATTAGCTTGTGCCCAGCCCTACTGAAAGCTCACAGGCAGAAAATCATCTCCAGATTCTGGTTTCTCATTTCTTTAAAAATATGAGTTTGGAAAATTAACTCTGATGCTATTTTCAACTTATTGTTATGTATTATATTTTACTTAGTAATGGAAGTCATCTATTTTTTATTATAATTTACTATATTGTACACCTACTTGTAAATATTTTAAAACATTCACATATAATTGTGGGCAAATAAATCTTCTCTGAACTTTTCAGTGCCCTTGCAAAAAATTCTAATCCCCTGACACACAAAAAGTGTATATGCTATAAAGATAGAGAATATTTGCTTTCACTTCTGCCAGAAATATTTTATCTTCACATTCAATGAGAATTAGATCTATAGCCATTTGTCTAGTTAATTGATTTGATCCAAAAGAATAATAAAACTTCTCTTATCTCCCCAAAAGGGCCAAAGAGTCAGAGATCAGACAAGGTCCTAAATTAAGTCCATGGTGCCAGGAGTACTGGAACATTATTTCCCTTGGTATTTATATGTTAAAAAGGATTGAGTTCAGCATTTAGAGACATTATCTGTGTTTATCTGGCCCTTGGAAAGACATATTTATATTCCAGAGGGTAAGGATAAGAACATAAGACCCCATCCATCCCACCTTAATGGAATTTTTTTTCTCTCCTTGCAAGAAAGGAGGAGGTTGCCTGTATGGATAGTTGGAGAAAATCCATTGTTCTCTGTTTATGAGGTTTATGAGGTATCACGTGCTACCTGTAAGGGAAACAGTTGTTGCCTCTTATCACTGTGAGACTGAAGTGTGAGGACACATTCAGTGACATATGGCTGTTGATCTGGATGTTAGCATCAGTTAAGTACTCTTTTTTTCCGACCCAAGTTCCTTAATTCAAGTGGGATAACATCTCAAACCCTTGAGAATTCTTCTTTTTTTTTTTTTTTAATTATTTATTTGACAGAGAGAGAGAGATCAGAAGTAGGCAGAGAGTCAGGCAGAGAGAGAGGGAAGCAGGCTCCCCGCTGAGCAGAGAGCCCGATGCGGGGCTCGATCCCAGGACCCTGAGATCATGACCTGAGCTGAAGGCAGAGGCTTAATCCACTGAGCCACCCAGGCACCCTAAGCCCTTCAGAATTCTTGACAAAACAGTAGTACTACTTAAAGATTTCATATGTTAATTAATCCAAATATTAATTTTTATGTAAAATGAACTCTTTTAGTGACTTGACTAATTTTTTTTTTCCTGAGTGCACAAAACGTTATTCATTCCCTCCCTCATTCAATAAGTATTGTGCATATTTCCAATATGTACCAGGCATTTTGCTTTGTCCTTTGGATACAGTGGTAAATAGGCAGGTATGATACTGGCCCATACAGTAGGGGGGATAGATGAGGATACAGTTAAGCAGAGAAAAAAAATCAACCAAAATGTGCAATTTAATAAAATATGATAATTTTTAGTCTGATTCTCATTCTTACCACTGACATTAAACAATTTATCTAAGAGTCAGCGCAGAAAGAAATCCTGCCTGGGGCGCCTGGGTGGCTCAGTGGGTTAAAGCCTCTGCCTTCAGCTCAGGTCATGATCTCAGGATCCTGGGATCGAGCCCCACATCGGGCTCTCTGCAGGGAGGCTGCTTCTCCCTCTCTCTCTGCCTGCCTCTCTGCCTATTTGTCATCTCTCTCTCTGTCAAAATAAATAAAAAATCTTTAAAAGGAAGGAAGGAAGGAAGGAAGGAAGGAAGGAAGGAAGGAAGGAAGGAAGGAAGGAAGAAAGAGAGAGAGAGAGAAATGCTGCCTATATGCCCATGATACAGTTTTCTTTGAAGTTTTTTGAAAGGTAGTAAGCTCAGAATTGACAGTAATTGCAACAAAAATAATTTAAAAGAATAATATAGTATACATATATGAGTTGGATATGTAAGAATGAATGAGTTAGTGTGTGTGGGTGTGTGTATGTATGTGTGTGTATACACCACTCATGAGGCTCTAGGGTGGAAATGAGGTTGAAGGTGAGAGGGTCACAGAAAGTTTTCTTGTGCACTTTCATTCATATTTATTCCACAAATAGCTATGAGGTATTATATGCTAAAAACTGATGTAAACTCAACACATTAATCAAAGATTTTTTTTTGCCTCTAAATATTATATTATTATGAAATTGAATAACTGCTTAAATTCATTTAGTAGAAATCCCACACAGAAACTTAACTGTAAGTATTCAAACAACGTATCCCTTCCACAAATTATGAATTTTAACTATTGGGCATTAATGTTAATTATTGGCTACTACAAACTTCACTCTAATGAAGATAATGATATTTAGAAAAGCTCAGTTTAAATACAAAGAAGCATCACTCTATTTAAAAGCAAAATACCTCTATGTATCAACAAGGCAGATATAAGTGATAACCACATGTTTGGGTGATTGATTTTTGTGAGTGCCTTGTGAAGAAATATAATTAACAAGAGTCACCCTGATGAGTATCACTCCGAATAGTTAATGTTTTATGAGTTATGCCCTCTGCTGTATGTATTCAAATTCAAATTTCATAATGACTATCATTACCTATTCATTCTATTTCTGCTTTTTTGCAGAAATTAAAACTAAATTAAAATATACATAATATAAGGACTTGGGACAATTCACCAAAGCACATTGTAATTAACTGAATATTTGAGGTAATAGGTTCCAGTCTTCTTTAAATTGTTTCTTACATTTAACTTTCTATAATTTTTTAGACTAGACATTGTTTCTCAGTGAAGAAACAAGTATGTCATAATTGGCAAAAATAAATAAATAAATAAAACACTTTACCACTAGGAAATATATATATATATATATCAATATGCATACTGATTATAACATTACAAAGCCATCATCCATAGCAAAAACAAATGTAAGAACACAAAATTGACATATGCAAAAAGTCTAACCATTAATATAGCTGATAACAAAACATTTTCCTGTTGATTCTCACTTTGGATAAAAAATACTGATCCTTCATTTATAATTTGAAATAAGAGGAATAGAGAAAAACTATTGCTAATACATAAATGATTATAATGATTTTTCTGCTGGAGAAAATACCATTATTACAAACAAAATTACAGTGACTTAGGATAGGACTAACACAAATCAGGAAGTAGAGACTCAGATGATTCTAAAATACTCACTTTGCAGTAGAAAGTCAGTTGGAAAGTTACATACCCAGAATTTTTCTTTCTGTCCTTGTGCTCCTTTTAGTGTGCCCCATCTACAAATAATAAAAAAATATTGACATGGTTAAGAATGCTTGATTTGCATCTTGATAAAACACAAATAATTGTCAGAATTTTATCTTTTCTATTTTCCTTATGGCCCCATCCTGGTTTACTATGGAACGGTCATCCTGGCCCTACAAAAATATGCCTGTGCAGTTTTCTTTTTGACCATAATGTTATTTACTTGCTCAGAATATACTCATTTATGTCCAAATGGCTTAAAATCAAATTCATTTATCAAAGAAGATAAATTCTAGGGCAACTGAGGTATGGAGGTTTTAAAGTACTTAATGATGTCTCCCCTCTTTACATCTTGCCCTCTGAAACTCTACCGTACATGGTATAAACTAAAAATCTCCAAGACTACTGATAACCATAATATAAATACAGATAACAGTTGTAGATAAAAGAATTTATGTGAAAATATGTATATGTGTATATTATTTCAAAAAATGGAGATGTGCCTAATGTGAGATTTCTGTTTACACATGTATGATGGAAATCAAATCTTTTACTCCTAGAACTGGTCCATTTTCAAAGTAGCATATAGCAATCCATAAAGAATCCAAACTAACAATAGCTCATGTTTTCTCTTGATTAAACCCAGTGAGGGAGATGTTAGTACATGTACTGTTTACTAATAAAATAACAAGACTTGTCTAAGAACACGGAGTTATGTTAGTCTAGTTAGATTAGATTTGTTAGTTAGATTTGTGTTAGTTCCATTCTAAGTCATTGTAATACTGTTTATAATAATGGTATTTTCTCCAGCAGAAAAATCATTATAATCATTTATATCATAGTAATAGATGTTGAGCCCAGATTCCAAATCCTATGTACTTCTTCATCTTGTATTTCTCTCTTATAAATATCCAATCCCCAACTGCGATGTGTCCTGAACAGCAACAGTTTTATGTGGAGAAAGCATATGGACTACCACTTTCATGTGCTGTGATGGATTGTGAGACTACAATTCTGCCCACATATCGCCACCAATCCCAGTATCCCTCTGTATAACAAACATTCCTTGGGGGGAAAAAATTACTGGAAGAAATGTAAATTCATTCAAATATTTTCAATATGTCCATTCGCTAGAAAGCTGTTCTTAGTAGGGTATAGAATAACATGGTGGCACCACAGCACAGAGATATTGTCTAAAGAAGCCAGGTTTATGGTAGAGATGTTGGGGGCATTCAAGAAAATATATTAATGCATATAGATCCTTTGGCACAAAAGAGTGGGAAGAAAAAATGATGTGGAAGATGAGATAACCCTGAAAAAAACAACTTTTCTTTCTCTTTTTCCTGGTAGAGGCTAGGAGTGGTGATCACAATGCTGTCCCACTCTTGTTTTCTGCTATGCACAGGAATAGTAGATTAGAATACTTTAAGATTTCAAATATCCTGGGAAGCTTCATGTGTAAGTTCAAGGAAGTTTAATTTTGAAAACCATTCTGCAGTTTTATAATTATATTTATATCCTTGTAACTTTTCTACAAAAAGCTATTATCACTATCGACAAAAATTACCACTCACAATAAAGGGCCCCCAAATCTTCAAAGGTCATTATGCACTCAAGTAGTAGGTCATATTTGAAACTTTGAGTTGCTCATTTTCTACTTATTTATCATGACTCTCCTTATACGTTCAAAAAGATTTACCTCAATCAAATTTCCTTTCAAGTGGTCCAGCTACTAGTTACTTTATGTATTTATATAAAATACAAGAGTAAGTCAGAAGTATCTAAGGAAACACTCAACTTAAAACAGGCAGGAGAAGAATCCCATATCTGAGATTCCACCAAATACTTGAGAAGTTCAGAGCAGTTTTGCTTCAGGCGTTAATGAGCCTCCTAAGAAAGAATGCCTAATCAGAAAAGAAGTATCTAGACAGGACACGCTTGATCCAGCAACTAAGCGAGATCAAAAGACAGGAGGGGCAACTGAGAGGATAGTTCCCTGTCATTCACATCTATGGACACTGGATTTAGCTAAGTTAGGACCTTGGGAAAAGGCTAGACTTGTAATATAAACCTCACAGAGCCATTTCACTAAAAACTATATATTGTTTTTATAAAACCCCTTAATGACACTCAAATAGAAAGTAATGTCAAGTTTCTTCCCCTTTCTGTAAGATCTTTGTAACTTCCTAGGTTCCAGTGCACTGAGGGGGGTGCATGGGAAGACGAAGGAGTATTTGAAAGAGGGAACAGAAAAGACATACAAGGAAAATAAACCATGAGTTGAGGATTGCATTTACCGTTAAGTCCTTTTCAGATACCCCTAGGCACGCTCAGAAATACTGAGACACTGTTTGGGGGCATGAAGATCCACAATTACATATGAGGTCCAGATTTAACAAAACACTGACTACACATAAATTCCATTACCAACAGGTCAGAGACTAAATTTAAGGAAACAGAACACTTTCTCACAAAGGAGAAAGGACTTCAGAATGTAGGCATTTGTCTTATTCCTGTAGTAGCAAATAAATTAAAAGTAAAATAAATTAATCTGAAGACATCTAAGAAATACCAACTACCATTTTTACCATTGTACAATCACTTATTTTTTTCAAATGCTCCTGTACATTTTAAGATTATTTAAATGATATTTTCAACGATATAATAGACAGCAATAATTTTTATTTTGTAAATCTATCAACTTTTTAGAGTTGCTGTAAGTTTCAGGAAACATTACTGTTCATTTAAACTTTAAGATGCCCTTTTGAAAGCACATTTCTAACCTAGAGAGAAGGTCAGCATTCAGATTATTACAAATATTCTCAAAGTGGACAGAAAAACAAACCAAGTCTTCAAATAGAGGTGAGAGAGGAAGAAAATAAGTCCACTGAGGTTGAGAGTTTCAGAGGCTTGCACGTTTGTGAAAGAAAATTATAAACAAAGGATACTAACCTTGACACAAAGTTCAGATAAAAAGAAGATATCACACCTACCAAGGAAGCTATTGTTCAGTTCCCTGTGTTACAGCCTCTATGTCAGATGACCAGCGAGGTCCATTCATCACAGGATCTAATGTTTGCACTGCAAATTTCCGTTATCTTTTTTCACCTGTATCATTTTTAGACAGTTTCTATGATGGTAATCAGCTCATAGAGTCACAGTGGGGTATTGCAGGGAAATAAACCTATGGGTTGTTTTCTCAATATCCCATGCTTTCTGAAAGACTGGGAAGAATCACTTTGCCCTAGGTTATTCCCCACTGGTATCATAGCAAATTCATGTAATTAAAACCTTTATCCAAACAAAAACAAAGGTTAACTGGTACAAAACAAGACTACTTATATTGCTCACTTACGGGAGAGAGTTCCTCTTGATCTATGAAGGACATTATATATATATATATATATATATATATATATATATATATATATATATATATATATATATATATATATATATATATATATATATATATAAAATCCTGAAGTACAAGACTTTGACTTGCCTTTTTACCAGTAGGCTAAATATCCTAGAAACAGGTATATATTTTCACAAATTATCCTCTCCTAAGTCAGTGGTTGTCTTTGGGGAGATAAGGATCTTCATTACATTCATATATACTCTAAACATAACTATTTATACATTTTTTTTCATTCACTTATACATCTTCATTTTAAGGACTATTTGTAAACATTTCTTTAGCTAGACTAGGACCATAACCCTATTCTGGTGAGATTTTTTCCTTAACCCTGCTAATTTGAAAAAATCATACAATAGGATCATAAGTTTGAAAGACCTTGATAGTGGCTTTACTTGCTTCAAGAAATTCTACTTCAAATGACTTTATATTGTTGTTTCAAATTTTTTTTACCTCATTAAGTTAAATTATTTCAATTACTTAAGACCTATTAATACTTATTTTATCTCAAAATTTCATGACACCTAGGAAAATGCTGGTATCAGAAAAACTTTGGCAGCTCTCAGACCACATTCCCTTAGGAGGCCTGAGAACTGAGGGCTCCCAATGCTGAGTCTATGTTTACATCTCTGGCTTCAAGCGTGTGATCATTTAAGCTCTTCCTTCTAGATTGGTTTCATATGTTTTCTTTTAGGTAGTTCTGGAAATATTACTCTTTTGTATAACATCAAGAGTCTTTCTGGAGAGATCAGTTCTTCAGGGTAAAGCATCAAAACCCATTCAAGGATGATGTAAGATTTTGTATTGCTAAGGTTATGAATATCCTGATGCATGTCCTCTTTAAAAAGGATGTTGTTCTTTTCAGATAACCATGCTAATCAATGCTAGAATTATGAAAAGTGTATTTTAAGCTATTTCTAGATACCAAAATTATTAGAACTGAGTAACTACTTTGCATAGGATTTTAAATCATAAGTGCTGTTGTTGTTTTGCCTTTAGTTTTGGTTGATTTTGTGCTTGAGGTACATATATTCAGTGGCAGTCACATTAGATATGGTAAACAGAGAGAACTGAACATATGACTTTCTTCAGGTTATCTTTATATTCCCCTAAATATCTCTTTCAAAAAAAAAAAAAGCACAGAATTTCTGTGTACTTCATCCACTTATTTCAGCCTTTGTTCAGAAAACAGTTGTTTAGTACAAAGAAGATCTCTTTTGCCTTCAAGAAGCAGACAATTTAATGAGAGTGATTAAATTGTTTAAATTATTTAAGATCCCTTAATACTTCTTTTCTCTTAAATTTTAGGACACCTAGGAAAATGCAGTATTGGAAAATCTGGACAGTCACTGCACCACATTCCCTGAGGATGCCTGAAAATGGATGGTTCACAATAGTGAGTGAGAAATACATCTAATGGGAGTGAGTTGAAAAATAAAAAAGTATAAAAATAATCAGAAGTCCCCCAAGAAATACTTTGAATCCACAATTGCTACTTTTATAAAGGCAAGTTTTAAATTTTTCTATGGGTTACAAAGGAATTAACAGTCTGCAGAGGACAAAGGCAACTCCCTTCACAGAATTGAGTAGAAATTCTTATGGTACAAATGAAAGTGTAGATTTTTTTCCCCCAAATATGTTTATTTTATTTTTTCAGTGTTACCGGATTTATTGCTTAGGCACCACACCCAGTGCTCCATGCAATACGTGCCCTCCTCAATATCCACCACCAGGCTC
>JAQQSY010003492.1:0-12928 GCA_028646535.1 Procyon lotor
ATTCAGATAAGAATTGATTGAGCATTAAATATTCACAATATGCAAGACTATCATTCTTTGGTATTACAGTAATTAAACTGACAACTACAATTTATTGAATGCCATATATATATATACATATATATATGTTCATATGCCCTAAATAAGTTCTATTTTCCCCATTATATATTGGTGAACAGCTCAGATAGTTCAGGTAATTTGCTTTTGTTAACATACCTAATAAACTAGACATGGTAACCAAGACTATCAAAAATTCTCTGCCTTCATTTCATTATTCTTGGTGCCTGACTTTTTTCCTTTAATATAGGGACAAAGAAAGCTGTGTTCGTGCAAAAAAAGACTCCAAGGTACACTAGCTTTGAGAACAGAGCTGGATTGGAGCACAAAGATAAGACATAACATGAAGACTTCTCATCCCTTTAAAATTCTTTGTGTACTCTATGAAGCCAAGGTTCCCCATCTTACACCGCAGCTACTTTCCAAAAAGTTTGCATATTCTGGCTGGTAATTGATTCCTATCAGGATTTTACTGAATGCCTTAAGGATTAACAGGATAAAAGCAAGTTAAAAGAAAATAAAACAAAAAGCTAACATTAATTGAGTTCTTAAAAAATGGCAGTGCCTCTTTGCAGAACTTTGCAAGTATTGTAACAGTAACTGTGGAATGGAATCTATTATTATCTACATATTATAGATAAAGAAACTGACTTTTCCAACATCATCTGCTAAAACGTTGATTCAGGGGCAACTGAGTGGCTCAGTAATTAAGCGTTTGCCTTGGGCTCAGCTCATGATCCCAGGGTCCTGGGATTGAGCCCCATATCAGGCTCACTACTCAGCGGGAAGCCTGCTTCTCCCTCTCCCACTCTCCCTGCTTGTGTTCCCTCTCTCGCTGTGTCTCCCTTTTGTCAAATAAATAAATAAAATCTTTAAAAAAATGTTGAAACTATGATTCAAACACATGTTATCACAGATTGTGAGGGCTTAAATGATACTATATTAAAGTGTTAGATATAAAACACACTATACTCTATCATTTAATCACCTTGTGAAAATAAAATAAAATAAAATAAAATAAAATAAAATAAAATAAAATAAAATAAAAAACACCATTGTGTTTCAGGTATTTGATATTTCTGTCTCCAAAGACAAGTAATGAGAAATATGGCTCCTGGACCATTCTAGGCCTCCTTAATGAGGGTGCAAGGGAGGAGAAGGAAACTTCGAAGACATGATTTTCCACTGTGACTTACTTCCCAGTACTCTTCTACTCCTCGATCTTCCCTTTTGCCCTCCTTTCTGGCCTCCAGGGTCCAAAGAACTCAGGAGCCCTTTGTTTAGGCAATGAGATGAGCCCCACATGGGTGCTGATCTACCTGACCCTTGACTAGTGTGCCGCTCCACAGGGAAAAATGGTACTGGGGGGAGTTGGCACCTCCTTTGAGTTGGACTGGTTTATATTTTCACCGTGAGTGATAAGAAACTTCAGTTTACTTTTCTTTTGCTTCCTTGAGTTTACTCAGTTACTCTAACACCTGACAGCTCAACTCTCTCACCTGCTCAGCTGAGTTCCTGACAGACAAGAGTGATGTTTGTTTTCTAACTTCGTGAAAGATGCTTTAAAACTGAACAAAACAGACTTTCCCTTCTGGTTACGGTATAGAAACTCACTAGAGACTTTCATTCTCATCCTTACCATCAAAACAAGACGTATAGTCTTTAAAAAGTGATAGTTTGGAAAAAATCAGAGAGCTAAATTGGCCAGGGCCTCCCACAATATACAGCCACCTTCCAAAGGCAAGGATCAGAGCAAGAGAGCTGAGAGAAATCCATCAAAGGCTCTTTGAGATGTCAGTTACCAGAGAAGTTTAGAGAAATCTCCCTCATCCAATCTCTTCTACCCCAAAATACAATTAAGAAAATGAATAGGTAAATACACAAAAGGCAAAAAATTATTCTCACATTTCTGTCAATTGGCTTATTAAAAATATAAGAAGAAACTCTTGAAAATTAATAATGAAAAGATAATTTAATAAGAATAAAGAAACCAGAGGAAAAAACCTCTTAAATAATAGTGCGCAAATGAAGATATATCAATGTCCCATAAATAAATGAAAAAAGGTTCTCAATATAAGCAGTCATCAAGGAACCACAAATTAAAAAACCGCATATCATTTAGAACTAATAGAATGGCTAAAAATATAAAAGCCTAATAATGCCACATGTTGATGTAGTATAGAACAAAACTGGAGGTTTCATATTTCTATTAGGTAAAATTATAAAACCAAAATGGAGACGTGCTTGGCAGTTTCTTGTGAAGTTAATCATATACTACCTAAGGACCATACTGTATATAGTACAATGAATTCTGAATAAGTCACAATACATAAATATTTGCCCCATGTCTGTCATTTAATATTACTTATACTACAGAAATACTATTTACTCTTTCTGAAGCTTGTTTGCCTCATTTGTAAATACTTTGAAGAGGTAGCTTTAAAGATCTTAACAAACTCTCAAATAACACATGTAATTCTATGTAATGATGACATAGAATGAGCATGCAGAATGCATGAGAAGTAGACTGCATCTTAAAGACCACAAACAGAGGAAAGATTGAATAAGAACAAGACAGGCAAATCTAATGATAAATTCTATGGCCAGAACCGGAAGCAGTGTTTAGGTAATAGGATAAGCTAGTTTAAGATCAGTCCCTACTGGATAGTTTACTAAACTGCTAAATTTTAAAGCTTTACAAGCCTAATGTGAGCTCCCTCTCCTGCTTTTTATTCCTTTATTCTGATTCCAAGTTTTCTGGTTCATAAGTGGATGTCTGAAATATGAAACAGAGGGATTTTTTAATTTGTGTATTTTTCAAAGATAAGAAGGGGATTCTCTAGTGAAAGTATGAAGTATTTTACTTATTGGTTTAGAATATGATCAGGGGAGATTTGGAAAATAAATTTTAGCAGAGAAAGGAGAAAATGCTCCTGTCTCAGTAGTTTTCCATTGTCTTCAGGATGATGTGCCTGGACAGCACAAAGCAGAAGCTAATTGCCAAGTCGAAAGAAAAAAGCAGGAGAGGTCTTCAAAATTAAGCCATCTGGAGTTCCCTGGGGCCTCCCTGCTTCGAGTTTCTACTTAGGCCCATGTGTGTTCAATGTTTCCTTAGATTTCTACATTCTTTTATTAAAAACCATCTGTTGGATGGAGAGCCAAAGGGATTAGAGCCACCTTAAATGTTGATACTCCGTACTGAAATGTTTGGATGGCTTCATTGGTTAACTTACTATTTTTTTCTTTATATTCTTGTGAGCTTTTTTGGGCAGAAATTAGTAATTTCATTACCAAACATATATAATGCTGCCAAATTATGTAATAGTGCACTTTATTAAAAAAAAAAACAAAAACTCTTCCCTAGGGCGCCTGGGTGGCTCAGTGGGTCAAAGCCTCTGCCTTCGGCTCAGGTCATGATCTCAGGGTCCTGGGATTGAGCCTGCTTCCCCCCTCTCTCTCTGCCTGCCTCTCTGCCTATTTGTCATGTCTCTCTCTGTCAAATAAATAAATAAAATCTTTAAAAAAAAAAAGAAAACTCTTCCCTACCTGAGTATAACTGATCTGCACTTTGAGGACTTTTGCAAGTTCAATCTGCTAGAAAACTTTTTTTTCATTCTTGTTTTTTTTTAAGTCAGTGAGTGGTGTGTGAAAATTAAGGTAGATTAAAAATCTATATTGGGCAATGTAGTTGCATCAAAATGCAATCAAATTTTGATGTGAAAGTTTGTTCAAGGGGGAATAGGGGGAATTACATTTTCTAAAATGTTTGTTCCAAAACAAGCAATTCTAGTCTTACATGTTTCTGAAATGATTTGGAGAATTTGGAGAACTCAATTTTTTTTTAGGATTTCTTATTTGAAGTAATTTACATGTTCTCATAAGAGCAGTTATAGTGAATTGGGATATGTTTTTTGAGTTAGGTCTCCCCTCTTTGGGCCAACTGTGAAGAAATTGTGGGACATTGCCCTTAAGGTTCTTAACAGACCCATTTTTATTTTAGAGGAGTTCAAAAAGAAATGTTTTAATTACGTCAAAGATTTTAACAAAGGTTCTTAGAAACTCACCCTTAATTCCATATTTACTCTAAAGCTATTTTTCCTTTTGAAAATTTTTGTTGGCTTCAGAAAATCACTTTGGCTCCTCTTCATCTACTCTAGACTCTTCTAGAAACAGAACTATTTGGGTTTTTTTCCCCTTTAATTTGTCTTTCTCCTAACAGTCTGTCAGTGCAGGTGAAAGAAGCCAATTGGTATTTACAATACTCTGTCTGGAAATTGCTTTGGCTAACTGTGTATGTTCACTAAGTAGTTTTTCTATCTTCTAAGTTAACAACAACCTCTAACAGTAACTCTCTCACTGTTTTCATGTCTCCACTAATAGTCTCATCTTCTTTCCAGCCCCCCAACTCCATCCTAAAGTCATTGCCACATGTTTTAGGTTTTAGTTATGGTAGCACCCCACACCTTGAACTGATCTGATTCAGTAATCTATCGCTCTGAAGAAAGGAAAAAAAATGCTACCCAAAACGTAGTGACTCTAAACAGCAAGGATTTATTATTTAATGTTTTTTTTTTATTGTCAACCTAATCAATTGTTTGGCTTTCTCAAGGGATTACTTCCTAGGCTTCAGATATTTGATAATTTGACTGGAGTCGGAGGATCCAATATGACTTGCTTCATATGCATTTGTTTGTACAAGCTGCAGACTGTGCTGCCTTGGTGTTCCTCCATGTGACCTCTCTTCCTCTTGGTTGGCTAAACTTGGCATCTTGACAGCAAGGTGGTTTCCAGATTTCAAAACATTTAGTGTATGATGTGTTAAAGCTTAGTCTCAGAAACTCACAGGATGTTACTTTTGTTTCATTATATGGCTCTAAGTAATTCACAGTGCTATTCCACATTCAAAAGGTGAAGAGATCATGTACTTCTTGTTGGGAAAAAGCACACATTCACGTTGCAAAGAAGTGTGGGCAAGCCAAGTTATGTTTAATTGGGGTCATTGTTACAGATATCTAATACATCATTAAATTTTTTATTCTATAAATTTTTCTTCTGGTTATAGTGAATCTTTCTTAAAATTATTAGATCTTTACTAATGCTGGCATCACTCAGTCTTCTTTCATACCTGATTACAAAGATCACCAATTCTAAAGTTCTGTTAACCTACGTTCTATCTTTGCGTTTCCATCTTAATGGAAATGGTCAAGAAGGATACTCCAAACAATGTGTGTTTTCCTAGAAGTACTGTAAATTCTGTTTCTTTTTAAAAGACTTATTTTGTACAGTTTAAACTCTGAGATATTATTTCATTATATTCTTGCTAGCATATTTTCTGACATGAAAACTATAGTTAATCAAATCTTTACTGCTGTGTAGAGTAGACACATCTCCCCTGCAGCCCAAATTTGGCTCCTCCCAAATTTGACTTTTTAAGTGGTTTCTTTAATGATGGTTTTCAGCAATTTTATTTTAATGTGACTTGTTGCGTGTGTGTGTGTGTGTGTGTGCACATTGGTGTGCATGTGTGCTTTGCTTTTTTTCCCCCTTTAGCTTCTTGGATCTGTTGTGTTTATAGTTTTTATGAGATTTGGAAAAATTCATTCATCATTCCTTTAATCCCCCCTCCCACTACTCATCACTTCTTTAGAAAGACTCTAATTATACATTAATTAAATTGTTATTAATTTTTTCAGTTACCTTTGTTTGAATATTTCAGTTTTTATAGATTCTATGGATGTATCTTTAAGTACCTTGATCTTTCTTTCTGTGTCTCTAATCCTCTATTATTCAGATAGAATCTGAATTATAATTATCTTCTGATATTGTATTTTTCTTCTCTGGATGTTTTTATTTAGTATCTTCTATTTCTCACTTCAATATGTCTGTGCTATCTTTTAAGCCCTGCCATATATTTATGGTAACTTTCGTGGTATCTTTATTTCTGGATCCTAAATTTCTGTCATTCTCCACCCCTTACCCCAGGCCCTTTTGACTTTTCTTGTTTTGCTTAAGGGTCATATGTTCCTGTTTCTTGGCATGTCTAGTAAATTCATATTTGTTGGGGTTAATGTAGAGCATGAAATCATCCACAATACCTGGCTTGCTAAAATGTAACAGAGAAAACCATTGGGGGCAAGGGAAGGTTTCCGAGAAGGGCAAAGGCCTTTGGAATGCCAAGGCCTTCAAGACCACTTTGCTATTGGGCGCCTGGGTGGCTCAGTGGGTTAAAGCCTCTGCCTTGGGCTCAGGTCATGATCTTAGGGTCCTGGGATCCAGCTTGGCATCAGGCTCTCTGCTCAGCAGGGAGCCTGCTTCCCCCTTTCTCTGCCTGCCTCTTTGCCTACTCGTGATTTCTCTCTCTTTGTCAAATAAATAAATAAAATCTTAAAAGAAAAAAAGGACTATTTTGCTATTGGAACTCCTCCCCGAGTTGCCTTCCTCAAAGCTTTCTTAGCCCAAATAGCCACCCTTTGGTGATAAGGATTTTTTATTATCCTGAAGGACCAATAAAAAGGGGAGCAAAGAAACACCAAGGGTCTTGTCTCCAGGCATTGACCCCCTTGCCTTGTCCTCTTTCACAGTAAAGTTTGGAGTAATCTTTCATTCTTCAGGGATTGCTGGCCATTCCTGGCCATTCCGGGCATGTATTGGATGTTTAACCTTGTAATGTCTGGAAGTTGTTACATTCCTTTAAATAATGTGTATTTGTCTGTACATTGAGCTTTTTGGGAATCAGTTTCACCTCTCCAAGTCCTGTTTTTGTACTTTACTAAAATGATTCGGAGAAGGCTTCATTCCAGAGATGTCATCCCTATTACAGAATGTGGTATATCTGGAGGCACTGGGGAATGCTAAAGGAATTCTCCAAGTGCTCCCTATTCTGATTGTACAGAGCAAGAACAACTTCCCAACAGGTGTGAGTTTTTATAGTAGTTTAGTGAAGATGCACTGTGTGCTTTCAGAGCCTTATACTTACCAGTGACTCAGGGACACCTCTCTAAGGTTCAGCCTTGCAAATTTTCACCACTTCATCCTTCCTGCACTCTGATCGCCCTCTCCTCAACTCAGAGAAACCACTGTGCTGAGAAAAATGCCTCCAGGCAGAAATCTCAGTCAGTGTCACAGCAGTTGTTTTATAGATTTCTGTTGTTTCCAGTTGTTCACAGCATGAGGGTAATCTGCCCATTATGCTACCTGTTCAAAAGCAGAAGCTCCCCCCACCATAACATCTTTAATGTTTTCTCTTTCACACACACACAGATCTGAGAAGGTTGAAAATGCATTGTTTGTTATCATTGCCATCATTTTCTCTAGGCCATTTTCATTTCAATAAATAATTTTAAATATTCTTAGCTTAATTTTAAAAGTTTATTAAGCTATTTATTTCACTAAATTCAAGATATACTTTGCTGGTAATTGCAATTAATGACATGCAGACTCTGGTCCCCTAACACATATTATTTTATTTTATCTTATTTTATTTATCTTATTTTATTTTATTTTTTAAATAGGCTCCGTGCTGAGTGTTGAGTTTGTACTGGTCACACAAGCATGCTTAAAGATGACCTTGAGAAAAGCATGTACTAGCAGCAGGCCTCTGATAGGGTGATATACATCCTTGAAGCCCAGCAGCTGGGGAGGCTGGGCTAGCTCAGGGCGGAACACCGACTGGACTGCTTCCCTTTTTTGCAGTCTCCCCCCACCTCAGAGAAAGCTTGCTGTTAAGGTAATCCATCTAAGTGCGCTTGCTCTACTACAAATTCCATGCTGCTTGACCAGGCACATGCTTCTCTTCTTCTTGTTTACCTATAAGACTCGATCAGCATATGACTCACATTCCTTCTTGTTTACCCACAAGACCTCTGACTGATATATAACCTTCTTCTCCTTTGTTAGCTGTTATCTTGTATCTAATAAATATGAAACTGAGGAGTTGTTCTTCCAGGTGGGCGACTGTCTTTTCAGCTGTCCTCCCCTGCTCCCTTGCTCCTTCCGCTGACTTGTTTGTGCCTTATTCTTCTCCCATGTGCCCTTAGGAAATGGCATTCAGTCAGGTATGCGTAGAATGTGATACAGTTGGGAAGCCTGTTTAATTACCCAGCAGGTACTGGTCGAGTCTGTATATGGCCCTTTTAACTTTCAGCCCCACATATTCTGTTCCCTGTTAACATTGGACTATTAATGAAAACTATAACTTTCATGTCTCAGCCCTTGATTCACTTTGTCCTCTGGAGCTTAGATGTCTAAAATAGTGAATTACATTTCTAGAAGACATCCCTTTGCCAAGAAACAAGTTAAAATTTTCTTTTTTCCATAAGAATGCTCTTTCTCAATCACCAACTATGATTTTCCAGGACATGTTACTAAAATATCTTAATTAGCTGAGGCAGATTATCTACAAAGTTTGGGTTTATAGTGTGCGTTTCTTTTAGCATCTGTAAAACCCTGCTTGTGAGTTAAAAATGCAATGAGTTCTGCATTGCTTTCCTTTTTATTTATTTACTTATAGCTTGTTGAGTTTTTTTTACGAATACCTTATAAATGCTGTTTAATAACTGTTTCACTAGCAGTACTGTGATATATATTTTCTCCCTTTCTCTTGAAAAGAAGAAACAATGAAATCTCTGTCATTACTGCTACTGCTAATAATTATTATAGCTTACATTTCTCTTATACTTGCAAATTACTAGATACTATGCTCAGAACTTTTTGTGAAAAACATATTTAAAACAGTAACATTACAATTATTTTCTCTTATTTTATTTCATAAATGAGAACCAAAACACAGAGGGTCAAAGACTTGCCTAGCAGGATTGGTAAATGGTGAAACCAGGGTTAGAACCCATACTATGTACCACAACTGCAATGAGCTAACATGCCCACAATGTCTCAATTAGGAGGGATGGAAATGACCATAGTTATGTTCTTTTGCTTAAAATGTCTGAACTAAGTCTTTGATACATAAAATGTTGTGAATGTTAAAATGATTGTATACAAATGCAAAAATGTGCTGTAAGTTTGTAGAACTATCATTGGTTAGAAATTACTTTAGTTCTTTGTGTAATTAATTGCCTCACTTTGCTCATCTGTAAGCAGGAACTCTTTCTGTCAAATATTTCTATATCTAACTTGGGCTTTGTACCTAATAGGAATTCAGTAAATATTTATTGAAACATAAAGATGAATAAACAAAAGTGCATAAAGCTATAAAACTTTGTCCTTATATAAATATTCAGAATGATTGAGGTAAATTACAATTTCAAAGATGTGTATATTTTAAACTGTGCATTGAGTGTGCATGTGAGTGTATGTGTGTGTGTCATGTGTGTGTATTTTAGGAGGGTGAAAGTACTGTGATTCTAAGTGACTAGAATTACTGTTCTCCATCCATCTACTGATACTTAATTACTTAAAGGAGCCCTGTTGGAGTTGAATTAAATGACATTTTATTAGCCCTGAGAATTAAAAAAAAGTGATTTTTTACACTTCCCATGTATACTAATAGCCATTGAATTCAGAATGTAAGTAATCCATTGGCTGTGAGCTCTCTTTGTGCCTGATGATTAGTAGCTTTTATTCTGTGTAGTATCACATCTTTAATCCGGGGTATCTATTGTGTAGAAAATTAAAATCTGCATTTATCCAAATAATCTTGATAGTACTTTGTGGTTGATAGTAGTTTTATCCATGGGCTTCATTCAGTAAAGCATAGAAGTATTGATTAGATTTTATGGGATTGTATTTCCTTTAAAATATATGTGCAGAAGGATCAAGATATCTTTATATTTTCTAAGAGATTGGAAATACATGAATGATTGGGAAAAAACATTGCCCTTTTTCTCTTTTATTTGATTTTGGAATATTTGAGACTCGTGACTGACAACATCTATTTATTACCTTTCTAGTAGACTTTCCATATATAAGACCAAAATATTTAAGATTTCAGGGGCACCTGGGTGACTCAGTCAGTTAAGCATCCAACTCTTGATCTCACCTTAGGTATTGATCTCAGGGTTGTGAGTTCAAGACTGTGATGTTGGGCTCCACACTGGGTGTGGAGCCAACTTAAAAAGCAGGTGGGGGGAGGGGGGGAAGGGGCTCCTGGATGGCTCAGTGGGTTAAGCATCTGACTCTGGGTTTTGTCTCGGGTCATGATCTCAAGGTGGTGAGATAGAACCCATGTTAGGCTCCGCACTCAGTGCAGAATCTACTTGAAAGTCTCTCTCCCTTTCCCCCTCTCCCTCCACACTACTAAAATAAATAAATAAATAAATAAATAAATAAATAAATAAAATCTTTTTAAAAAAAGAATTTAAGATTTCATTAAAATAAAATGCCTGTTTTATATTCACAGAGAGGAAACCAACTATTACTGGCCAATACTTCTTTTTTAGTTAATGCTGTTCTTTACTTCAACTCCAAATGTTTCCAATTACTTTCCAAAGCACCGTTAGCTTCTGAAAGATATTTCAGTCACACGTATGTTTTAAAAATAACTTGTCACATTTTTTATTCCAATTTTTAAGAAAAATATTGTGAAAAAATTCCCATAACTATTGATTAATGTTCACTCTTTTGTTCCAGACCTTTCCTAAGTTAAACACTTTTTTTACCTACAAAGTAACATATTATAGTTAAGATTGAGTATTTTAGGATCTGCTGAGCCTAAATTAAAGCCTCTACTATGTTCATTATGTGTGGTTTGACTGAGAACAAATCGTTTCAAATGTGTAAGTCTCAATTGGCTAATCTTTAAAATGGGTATGTATACTTCATGGGTTTAAAGGGCTAATCAAATAAGATCAGGGATGTAGAGATCTTAGCACATAAGAAATAATAAATTGTAGGTGCTCACAGCTATGATTTATCCCTTTACTATTTCTCTGGCCTCATCCTCTACCACATTACTTAACACAATTCTGCTCTCTTGCTGTTCCTCTAAACACTGACATCTTAACGGCACTTTCTACAATGATGGGAAGACAGCACCTTGTTCAGTTTCTGCTAGCCATGCGTGGTCATTGTGTACTTCCAATGTATGTAGTTCCATCAAAGAATTTTATTTAATTTCAGTTAATTTTAGGGTAAGTAGCTAAAGACTTCCTTATTTTATAGTACAGCTCTAGAGCTGGACCTTTTGTTTGCTAATCTTTGCCTTTAGTGCTAATTTCTATATATTTACTTGCCCATGTTCTTTAAGTATTTATTCAAATATCACTTTCTTAGAGATGCCTTCTTTGACCAGCCTATATAAAATAGCAATACATGTTCAAATAGTCATTCCGTATTATCTTTACATAAGTTTAACTTTATGCTATTGATCACTATCTGATAAAACCGTGATTTTGTTGTTGTGGTTTAATCTTTCTTACACTAGAGTAAAAGTTCCATGAGAACATGGATTTTGTGTAATTCTTTTCACTGTTTCATCCCAATGCCTAGTATGTGGCTAATAGAGGGCACTCAACACATATTTGTTAAATAATGAAATAACTGAGTAGATACCATTTGCCGTCATTACTGGGACTCTCTTTTCTCAAGGCCTTCTCTTTCCAGCCCTAGTTACAGGTTTCCAATGTGAAATTTGTAAACTCATAACCTGAAATTGTATGCAGAAACAAATATACTTATTTCTGATACTGTAGGAGTAAGATAATAGCAGCCAACCTTGTAAAATAAAGAAATAAAGTTGGCTTATGAAGAATCTGAGGAATAGTCAGAAGGCAGTCCTGAGCAGTAGTAACGGAATAAGAGGTACTAAAGTCAGACGAAAAAAAGCAAGGGCAAAATTGGAGGAAGACAGGATAAACTGATGCTCTGCACAGAAAAAGGGAAATTCCTGAGTGTTAGTAATAGAATTTAAGAAAGATGTTTGTCTTTAGTGAACCTGAGGCAATACATAAGCTGACAAGACATCAACATGCTTCATGAATGCATGAGACCCTTTGTGGGATGGAATTCTAGGAGAATGAGTACAGTGAGAAAACTATGGCTGGAGCCTGAGATTTGAAATATATCTGCTGGAGAGCAAATATTCATGAGTAGACGAGCTCAGAAAAAGAGAGAAGATAACTTATGGAAGAAGGGTAAAAAAAGGTGCTCCAGGCATATGCAAAATTATAGAGAAATAGAGTCATGTAAAAGGCAAATGGTCTTGATGCAGATTGCCTGGATTTGAACACTAGTTATGTCACTTGCTAACTGGGAGACCTTGCTCAGTAACCTACCATTTGATGGCAATATCCCTATAGTTGTGAAATGAGGACTATAATAATATCTACTTGAGAGGGTTGTTGTGAGGCCACATAAATTCATGAGTGTAAAATGCTTAGGGAAACTCTTTGTTTACAGAAAGTGCTCAGACCATGATGTTAGATAACATCAGAAGATATTAGGAGACTAAAACTCCTGTTAACCTACTGGAAACAAAAAGGTTGCACAAGGTCAGTGATTCCCATGAAAGACAGTGTTTCAAAGAGAATGAAGTCAGATAATAAAAATCACTTTAAGTACCTAATTTGGTTTCAGAGTTAATTCTCATAGCAACTCTGTATGAGATGAGGATAAGATCTATTTCTAGAGAAGGAGACTGAGACTCATAAATATCAAACGTGGAGTTGGAATTCTAGTCCAGGCCTATAGAACTCTAGAGCCCATTCTCTTAACCTACATTTCATACTTCCCAGAGAGAAGATAAGGGTGCAAGGAAGTCAAGGAGGAGGATGAAGACCATGGTGGTACCACTGAGCTTGAGTGACAGAGCAAGTAGCATGTATTAAATGAAGGGCTACAAAGCACATTGCCAAGAATTTAATCGGGGATACACAGAGAGGAAATGGAAGTGACTTATGCGGACAACTCATCAGGCAAC
>JAQQSY010003493.1:0-12928 GCA_028646535.1 Procyon lotor
ACACACACGCAGAGACACGCGCAGAGACATGCACAGAGACATGTGCAGAGACACACCCAACACACACACAGAGACACGTGCAGAGACATGCCTGACACACACGCAGAGACACGCCTGAGATATGCGCAGAGACATGCCTGACACACACGCAGAGACACGCCTGAGACATGTGCAGACACACGCAGAGACATGCACAGAAACACACTCGACACACACGCAGACACCTTTACAGAGACACACCTGACAGACACACAGAGACACATGCAGAGACACGCACGGAGACACACCCGACACACACTCAGAGACACACCCGACACACATGCAGAGGCCTTCACAGAGACGCACGGAGACACCTGGACACACTTTGCCCTCCCAGGAAGCAAGGAGCCCAACAACTACAGCATTAAGGGCCCTGGCAGGCTGTGCCCAGTGGGGCCCGTGGCCACTCTCCCTCAGGGACTGCCGTCCAGGATCTGCCGTCCTGCACCGGGGACAGCCTCAGCACCACAGGCAAAGCACCTGCTAACCTGGGGCACAGGTGCTCAGGAGGGGGGACGCCAGGGGGTCAGACCCAGGGGGCGGGTGTCACAGTCCAAACTTCACTGGGTCAGAGGAGAACACAGTACGGAAAGTGTGCATCATATCAGCCGATTACAGAAATCAGAGCAGATATAAGACTAAGTGCTTATACTTAAAAAAACTCACACAATAGAAGGAATGTCAAAACCTGAAAAGGAGAAAAGTCCGTCGGGGGAAGCGAAGGAGGACAAGGGATGGAGCCCAGACACCCCTGGGTGAGAAATGTTTGCTTCAGAAACATGCATCGTCTTATGTAATTACCAGGTAAAAGGCAAATTTAAAAAATTTCATTTATTTATTTTAGGGAGAGCAGGTACACGGGGTGGGGGGGCAGGGGGAGAGTGGGACCCCTGAAGCAGGCTCCATGCCGAGCGCAGAGCCCCTCAAGGGGCCCGATCCCACGGCCCTGAGATCTTGACCTGAGCCAAAATCAAGAGTCAGCCACTTAACTGACTGGACCACCAGGGGCCCCAAAAGTAAAACGGAAATTTAAAATGGCATCATCGGGGCACCTGGGGGGCTCAGTCGGTGAAGCGTCTGCCTTCAGCTCAGGTCCTGATCTCGGGGCCCTGGGATCGAGCCCCGCGTGGGGCTCCCTGCTCCTCGGGGATCCTGCTTCTCCCTCGTCCTCTGCCTGCCTCTCTCCCCTGCTCGTGCTCTTTCTCCCTCTCGCTCTCAAATAAATAAATAGATCTTTAAATAAAATGGCAATCCTTGAAAAATAAAACAAAGGAATTTACTTCTCTGCTTGCTGACACAGCCACACAGAGGATTTCAAGACTTCAAGAGGTGATGGGCCCGTCTCTTGCTGGCAGGATAGTCCCGGACCCCACGGCCCAATATCTAAACCTGGCTTTCCACCATCACTACGACCCCGTGGCCCCGACAGGGCGGCGTCTGCCGTTCACACCACCGGACACGCAGGCAGGAAACATCGGAGGAGCTGCGCGCTGCCACCCCTGGGGCCGACCGGGCTGGGAGCAGGAGGACAGACCGAGCCCCACGGGGTCCTAAGGGCAGACAGAGCAAGAGGGAACTCAGTGCGGCTCCTTCCCAGGCCGGTTGTGGGGGAGAGGCTGCCATCCCCGCGAGCCGCGGACGGGCTGTGACCCACGTGCGAGCTGCGCGCCCACCACATGGCCAGCCCACCCCCCTCTGGTCCTCGCCTCGGCGGTGCGACCGGGGGGACCTGCCAGGTGCCTCCCAGCCCCTCCTGTCCTTGAGGTCGCACTACAGGGCACCGTGCATGACCCCCTTCGGCATTGCTGAGACCCGCCTGGGTCCCCCGAGCAGGTAGCGCGTTAGCTCCCGAGCCGAGGAGAACTCGGGGGCACAAATTCACATGCGCGGGAGCTGCCGGAGGTTGAAATGCGCCGCACGTCCCAGGCCTGTCCACCCGCCAGGACTTGCCTGTGTCCCCTCTGCGAGGACGTGCCCCGGATGGGGCAGCAGGCCCGGCGGACCTGAAGGCTGCACCAAGAGGCTCCCCAGGCCCCAGACGGGCCGGTCTGACCCACATGAACAGCTGGGGTGGACTGAAACACATAGTAAGACTTCTACTTCTGTTAAAAATAAGACAGTGGGACCAACACGGGTGCTGACACTGAGCCCCTGTCGCCAAACTGGGAATTACAGCTTCGAGTCCCCCAGAAACGGGGGGACTGGCACCAGGCCCTCGGTGACCTGCCGATGGGCCCCGGAGCGGTGACCCAGCGATCGCCACCTGAGTTCCCCTCGGAGCGCGTTCCTGGTCCGCCCCTCCTGCTCCGACGGAGCCTCTCACCTTGTCTACCTGCTTGAGCCCCTTTCCACCTGCTGGGTAGGATGCTGCCCCGTCCACGATCTCTCGAGCAAACCCAACAAGATCTTTTAAACGTATTCACTTAAATTTTATCTTGTAAGAGTTTAAAGCGGCATTTAAAAATCCTTGGGAAGATGCCAACGGTAAACTCACTATCCTAGAAGCCGGCAGATACGCAGGGAGGAATCGGGCCCGTGTGCCTCCTGTCCCACGAACTGTCCCTAACGGCCACAAGGACTTTGGGGGGACGTTTCTGTCCACTGGTGAGTTCCAGCTGGTAGGAAGGGCGTCCTCAAGAGAAGGAGGACACTGCCACTCCCAAGAGTCGGTCGATAAACCCAAGCAAGGCCCGCCGATGGCTGCCAACGTCTGATAGACGGACAAGCCACCATCACGGACTTGCGGGAAGGAGCCCCCCTCAGACCCCTAAAAAAGCCCCCAGGAGCTCATTCAGGCTCTGGTTCCTAAGGCGACACAGGTTCCAGGCACCGGAGCGGGCGGGGGTCGGAAGGCGACATGGAAACAAGGGAACGGCATCACCAGGCTCCTGACGCCGTGACTGTACTTCCCCAAACGCTCGTTGGCGTGAACGTGACCGTCAGGAGCAGGGGGCCCTGGGATCACCTTAGTCACAGAGCGCTCGTCATAAAGTTCCTAATTACGCAGAAAACCACTAACTTTCTGCAAGAACACAAAATCAGCCCTGCTGCTGGTGGGCTGCTGGGGGACCGGGGTCGTGGGTAGGGGGCCTCGGAGAGGAGGGGCTGCCCAGGCCTCTCTGTCCCCGTGAGGGGCTTCTCCGGACGCTCAGAGTCCTTCTTCCAGGTCCTGGAAGCCGGCCCGTCGGTCATAACTGACACCAAGCCGGTGGCCCTCAGGGGCCCCGTCTAGGAGCGCCTGGGGCGAGAACCGCGAGGCTCCCGGGATGCTGCCCGCCGCCGGGGCTCCTCTCGTGGGCCGGGGGCTGCCTGAGGGTCCAGGACGCTGCCCTCAGCGCCGGCCACCAGCGCACCAGCTGCCCCGGGCGTTGTGGGTCTGGGGCAGCGAACACGCTCTCTGCAGACGCGGGACCCCGCTCGCATCCCCAGTAACGGAGGTCCCCAGGCAGAGGCCAGCGGACCAGGAAAGGGTGGAAACAAGAGCTGCGTCACTGGGAGCGACAGCCACGTTCTGTCTCCACAAATACCGCATTTTCTCCCGGGAACAGCGCACCCCGGACGTGAAACCCCAAGGGACCGGCCGGCAGGCAGCTCTTCCGGGGCTGCTCACGCCGCGCACCAGGCGCCCTCAGGCGGGGCTGCGCCGGAAAGGGCAGTGACCCCCTGTCCCCCCGGAAAACGGCACGAGCTTTGGGAGACAAGCCGCAAGCATCGGTGTGACCGCGCACGGCCCAGCCGCGTTCCCTCGGGGCCGCTCACCTGCCTCCGCGGGGCTGTGACCACGCGCCACGCTCTCTGGAGTCGGGGGACAGGCAGAGACCCCTCGCCGGTCCCCAGGGGCGCGTGGGCTCACAGAAAGGCGCCAAGCAGAAGCAGCATCTGCCACAACTTGCTCCCAGAAAGAGCTGTGGCCACGGGGAAGGGGGGCGGGGGACGCAGGCTGGGGTCCATTTCAGACTCCAGCCACGACCTGAACCCAGGACTGGCCCTGGGACGGACCTGACCCGGGACGCCTTCCCCACTGCCGAGAGGGAGGCGGACCGACCGCGCGTGGGGCCATCTCATGCCAGTGGGAGCCGTGCTCACGGGCCAGCAAGCCAGGCCGCAGGCAGGGCCCCGGGGAGGCCGTCGGCAGAGCGCCCCACGGAGGGAGGCCTGCCCCGGGCGGCTGCGGTGGTCAGGGCAGGCTCTCGGCTGCCAGTGGGCACACGGGAAGGCCGAGACTGGACGGGGGCCACAGACCCACCACGAGTGCTGGAAGACGGGCTAATCACCGTCTGCCTCCCGCCCTCGGCCCCCAGCTCCCTCCTTTCTCCACAGGGAGCAAGGAAAACAGGGAGGGCCTGGAAGCAGGCTCCCTTCCCGGCCACTGGGGAGGGGCTGCGGGGCCCTGGTGGGCCTTGTCCACACAGCAGGACCCAGCGGCCGGGGGGCGTCTACAGCCTAGGGGTCAGAGACGGAATGGACCACAATGCCGGCCAGAGCAGAGGCCGGCTCTGGGGTCCCGGGGCCTTGTGGCTCTGGGGTCCTCACTGCTGCCCCCGGCACGATGATGCTGCCGTCACCAGGCCACAGAGAGCCTTCCCGCCGGCCCACACTCCCGGCCGCGGAGCGACAACCAGGGTCCAGCCCCGGTGTCCCGCCCCGGAGCCCACGCCACGAAGCCCCAGCTGAGCACAGAAAGACTAGATGACCTTCCGGCCGCAGAGGTCAGTGCCCCCCAGGGCCTGCCCCACGGAGCCACACTCTCACTGAGGCAGGAGGCACACCGCCTCTCCAAGCGCCCTTCCCGGTGCGGGCCCACCAGGTGATGGGCAGCACCGGCCCCGGCCCCCTCCTGCCCTCGCCTCCCGGGGTGGCTGTCCCACGGCTCCGCGAGCACCAGGGAGCCGGGACCGCGCGGGGCCGTGAATCAGGACACGCCCTTTGGTAGGGAGACCGCAGGCTCCAGCCGCCGACGGTCACCGACAAGGGAAGCGACTGAAAGCAAGTCTGTGAACCTGCAAGAGTGAACAGACGCTGGTGAGCTCCCGGGAAGCCGCGCGGGCACGCCGGGGTCAGCGTGGGGCGCTCAGCGCGGGTCACGGGTGCCGTCCTCCGGCCACCACCGGCCTGCCGAGCCGCGACAGCTGCGTCTCACCGAACTCAGCAGCAGCTCCTGTGGTTTCGAGAACCGAAGCCAAGCCTGCCGGTGGCTCCCTCCCGCCGGCCGAGCTTCATCCCCAACCCGGAAGGACTTCTCTCCTCTCGCGTGAACCCGCTCATCAGAATAACCTCCAGGACCAAGTGAGGAGCGTCCTGGGAGCTCCTCACGGGGCGTGGGCGGGTAACAGCCACGGGCCTCCCGCTGGACACCACAGGGATGCCACGGGGACGCCATGGGGACGCCACGGGGATGCCACACGGGTGTCACACAGATGCCACAGGGACGTCACGGGGATGCCATGCGGATGTCAGACACCATGAGGATGCCATGGGGACACAACACGGGTGTCACACAGACGCCATGGGGACACCACATGGGACACCGTCCCCCCAGACCCCAAACACACTCATCTCCTACAAGGACTAGAAGAGCCGCCAGCAGGACTTGGAGCTTCCGAGTCAAACTAAGGTTGACGGCGTCCCTACCTGCGTGTGCGTGTGACCCCTCCAGTGGGTCCCCTACAAGCCTGAGGACGTCGGGTACGTCGATCTGAGGGTAACCTTCTTCCTTCTCGGCCGCATCGGGGCGTCTCCGGGAGGAGGGACGGCCACGTGCAGTGTCCCGGCGCAGGAGTCCCCAGCAGTCCAACATGAGTCTGCGGGGAGAGACGCACGTTCTCAGGGGCCGTGAGCCCAAAGGCAGCGCCGTCGTTTCTCGAAGCCCAAACAACCAGACACAGCTGTGTGCGGCGTTTATTCAGAAATGGAGGGAGGACGTTCAAAAGGGAATTCATTCTCCTCCGATGAATTTCTACTGCATCAACGCTCAGTCACACGAGCAACCTTCTTTTACGACGTTGGCACAGAATAAAGGTTGCATAAGCAAAAATATTATTTACTCCTGCTCAAGAAAAACAAAGACCTAGATTTTCCCCTTGACATTTAGGCTCTTGTTTCAAGGATATAAAATTCCCTGATTCCCCGGTTTCAAGGTCACAGTCTAATTCACCGAACTGGCAAACTTTCAAAACCACTGCCGACTGCTCATTCGGTTTACTTAAAAGCACGTGAAATCCTCTGAGCAAAGAATGTCCCCCGGGTTCCAAAACAAACATTAAGGTACGATCCCTCCCGTGAAAATCCAGCAAAAGAAATTCCAGTCCGGTTTTTGGGGAAGCAATCGTGGATTTAAACAGACAGCTGGTAAGGACACTTGAGACAGAACGCACCGGAGATCACAGCGGGGCGCACGGCCCCCGGGCAGACGGCTCCCAACCTCGGGGTTCTGTGCTTGCGTCTGAGCCCGGGTGGGCTTTGGTCAGGACTTCCCCGTTGACGCGGCACCCAGCGGGCCCCGTGCTCAAGAGTAAAGGTGGAAATGACTCGGACAAGCCTTCCGTGTCTGCCTCAGTGTTTACGTTCTGCCTGATGCTCTGGGGCGCTTGTGGCCTCGAGCCACACCCCACGGAGAGGAGGCCCCCCTGGGGCCCGGCGCCCCCACTCGCCTCCCCCCACCAAAGCCCCTCGCCGCCCAGCTCAGGCCCAGCCCCTCCCCCTCCAGGCTCTCCCTGACCGCCTGGCCCCCGACGGCCAGCTGGCCTTTGCAGGAGGAAGGAGCCGCCAGCAGGCCAGGTGGGAACCCGAGCTTGCAGACACGCAGCGCGATCCCCTAAGGCGGCGGGCACCGCCCGCGCCACAGCCCTGCCCGACAAGGGACCCCGTTTCCTCCCCGCTTCCCGCCAACACGCTCACGGCTCGGGGCTTCCCCTGCCAGTCCCGCTATGACCTGTACCTCTGCCTTCACTCCCACCGCGGCTGGTCCCACCTTGCTTGTCACCTACGCGCGCCCCTCACGTCACTTCTCCGGGCACGAGCTTCGGGGCCCGGGGACGCTCTCTTGACCTCTCTGCCCAGCACCGGCATGAGGAGCCCTGGCGTTGAGCCCAAGGGAGGGAGGGCGGGCGGGCGGCTCTCCCCCGAGAGGCCCTGGGACCCGGTCCAGCGCCACCTTCCTAGGACGGCCAGACCGCGCTCCGGGAAGGGCGTGGACAGTGGCCGCAGTCAGACCGAATCTGATGATCTCCGATCGCCTCAGTCTGGCCTTGACACTAAAAACAAGGAGGCACATTTCTCTGGTTAAAACCAAACCAAACCCCAAACCCTCCTTTCTTCAAAATTCCACTCAGAGAACCTCAAACGCGAGCAGACTGACGGTAACCCTACAGCTCCGGACGGACAGGAGAAGCCCAGTGTGATTCCACCCCCGTCCCCACCGCCGGCCGCGAGAGCTCGGCCGCAGCCCGGCCTCGGCGCTCCCTGCAGTGGGAGGTCCAGCTCACCAGCCACCGGTCTCCCCGACGCAGGCAACACGGCCCAAGGTTGGCTTTCAATGAGTTTGTTCCGCAAGGCTGTGGCCACCCTCCCCCCCGGCAGGCCAGCCCGAGCACCCCAAGGACGGCTGGCACCAGCAGCCTGGGGGCGACTCCTGCGCCCGGGACCACAGTCCCCAGCGGCTCTGGGCCCTGCCGCCCCCGGGAAGCTCCCAGGCAGAGGGGCCCCGGACGGAGGGTGGCCCCCCACGTGGCCCCCCAGCTGATGTCACCCCAAGGGCACGGAGCTCCAACCCAGACAGCAGGCCCATCGCCGCGCAAACCCCCAGGCCGGGGCGCCCAGGGGCTCCGTCAGGTGAGCATCCGACTCTTGGTTTGAGCTCAGGCCGTGGTGTCGGTCCTGAGCGGTCAGGCTCCCCGTTCAGCAGGGAGTCGGCCTGAGACTCTCTCTCCCTCTCCCTCGCCCCCCACCCCCGCCTGTGCGTGCACACTCTCTCTAAGATCAATAGATTTAAAAAAAAAATGAATAAATAAGTACACAAGACTCTCGAGGCTTAACCCCCGAGCAGCAAGCTGTCGCCGGCCTCTGGCTGTCCTGCCTCCCGCCGAACAGGCCGTAACAGGGGCTGGGCCTGGAGCGGCCCCCAGATTGGAGTCTGGACGTCCCCCTCGCAGCCCACGGGGGATGCAGGGACTCGGTGGCAGGGACGTGGCCAAGCACAGCGGAGACCCACGCCGACCCGCGTCACCCGCTCCTGCTGGGCCACCCCCTGCGCACCTGCTCCAGCTGCCTCTGCGCTGAGGGCGTCGGGCCAGCCTGCCCTCTGGAGCTCGGAGCCCGCGCACACCCGCAGCTGGGCTCGGTGGCGCTCACACTCAGGGCCGTCAACCGGACCCGCCGAGGGACCCATGCAGGGAGGCTCCAGGGGCACCGCGAGCTCCCACTGACGGGACTGCTGCCCGAGGACCGGACAGCCGACTGTCCTCTCCAGCCGCCGTGTCCGAATGGAGCCTCCCCCACTGGAGAAATGCCCCCGAGACACAGCTGTCACAGACTGTGCCGCTGTCTCTCATGACGACCGCAGTGTCAGCTACAAATTGCCAACCTTAAACACAGTATCCTCACTCAAAAGCAAACACCAGGGGCACCTGGGGGGCTCAGTGGGTTAAAGCCTCTGCCTTCAGCTCAGGTCATGATCTCAGGGTCCTGGGATGAAGCCCCACATCGGGCTCTCTGCTCATCAGGGAGCCTGCTTCCCCCTCTCTCTCTGCCTGCCTCTCTGCCTACTTGTGATCTCTCTCTGTCAAATAAATAAATAAAATCTTAAAAAAAAAAAAAAGCAAAGAATGGGGTTGTAGGAGGGAGAAGCTGCAGGTGGAGGGCACCGGCGTCCCCCATCCCCCACTGGGCCAAAGAGGACAGATGTCCTAACGTTTCCTGGTAACCATGGAGTCGTGGATCCTACTGCGGGCTGAAAGTTCTGGAAGTCCCACTAAAGGGAGTCAGGAGCAAGCAGGCTCTGTCCCCATCTCACCAATGGGCAACGCCGGCCCGGAGCCCACGGGGAGTCTACAAGCCCTGGGCAGCCGGCGGGAGGGGTCACCCCGGCCTCCTGCTGCGGCCGTGCGCACTGACGGCAGTGCCAGACTCCGCCCACTCCCGCGTGGCCTTCCCACGAGCAGGTGCGGGGCCGGCGGCCTCTTCTGCAGGTGCGTTGGTGAGGGCCCACCGCGTCCCCTCCAAAGGACGGGGCCCTGAGCGTCTCTGCCGCCCGCATGTGTCCAGCCCCGTGAGGCGCCCACCTGCCAGCAAAGATCTTCACCCATGTTCTCGGGAGCAAATACAAAAGGACAAATGAAGCAAACGCTTGTAACTACTTCTCCAGGAGCCTCTTAAAATAATCCGACGTCCACGAAGTCGGGGACCACGAGCGTCGGTCGGGAGCCTTCCAGGCTGGCTCAGCGGCGATCCACACACTGCGCATCGTCCACTTCGACGGCCTGATTCTCTCCACGTCCCGGCAGGTCAATGACCGGGCGGCCGAGGGCACTCCTTCCGCCGTGACTGTGACCTCGCCTGCGCTCGCCCGGGTTCTGCTTTCCCAGGGAAATGTCCTGTTCCAGTTCAAGACCGCAGTGGAAGCCTGGAGCTCAGAGGGAGAGGGTCACCTGCAGGCTGATGGTGCGGCCCGGGAGCGAGGGGTGAGCCACAGCCGGCGGGAGGGGAGAGCGTGCTGGGGTCAGAGCCGCCCCCCAGCTGCCCGAGGGCCCCCAGCTGCCAGGTGCTCTCCGCACGAGCTGTGCAGGGCCAGTCACGTGACCCCTGCAGGACGGCCTCCTCCTAGCTACCTTGCCTCGACCGCTCTGAGAAGCGTCGTCGCGGCAGGGACCGTGCAGCACAGAGGGCTGGGCTGGGCTCCAAGCCCCGGCCCCCCACTCCGGGCCATCATCCCGCGGCTTGCCCCGTAGAACACGGGCCGGGGCCGGGGGCTCCCTCCCGGGGTCCGCACCCCGTCACCAACCTGCCAGGTGGGGTCCTCCGCTGCCTGGGGCCCTGGACACTTGGTGGCCAGCGGCCCCTGGGGGGCACTTCTATTTTCATGGTGCCCCAGCGGCTGCACATCCTGGGGCCTCCCACAGCAGCCCCCACACATCCTGCTGCTGCCCGGGGCATTAACCCCTTCCTGGTCCAGGGCTGGCGGGCAGCCCGCTGGGGCCGCTGGCCGGGGCTTTCTCCAGAGAGGACGGAGGCGAGTCTGCCCCTCCCCAGACTCCCTCTCCCTGAAGTGTGCAGAGCGAGGAGCGGGGCGACAGGGCCCCCTTTATAAAAAGTCGTAGAACAGCCTTTGAAGTTGAATGAGAAAAGCCGCTCTTCTTTTCAAACTGTGGGCGTCTCTCTTGAGTAGCCCTTTTCAAAGGCGAAGCCGCTAGACTGGGCTAGACTGGGCCTTCCGCCGCCGGGTGGGGGTCCCCTCCTGCTGCCCCCATGCCAGCCGGCCAGCCGGGTCACCTGTCCCAGCACCTGTCCTGACACCCGACGGATCAGTGGGGCGGTTCAGAGGAGCTTGGGATGTGGCTCTTCAAGGTGGTGGGGGTGACACCTGCCGCGTGTGGGACAATGGGGCGGGGCTTCTGTGCACAGGGAGCGCCCTCAGCCTGTGACCACAGCACGTGCCCCACCCAGACCCGGGTAAGGCCCTCCCACCTGCGGATGCTCACCCACGCCCCCATCCACCCCTCCCGCCCCCCCCACCCCGGCACACCTGCCCGCCTGGACAGTCCTCCCGAGTCGTCCTCCGCCACAGGTGCCTCGCCTGATGCCGGCTGGGCTGCAGGGGAGGGGCGGAGGAGGGGAGGGGTGTGGGGGAGGAGGGTGCCCAGAGAGGCGGGGAAAGGTGGGGGCGGGGACGCAGTGGAGGGCGGAGGGGGAGGAGGAGGGAAGGGAGGCCTGTGGGCGGTGTGGGAGGGGAGCGGAGAAAAGGGTAAAGGTCTGGTGCAGGGGCGGGACCAGGAGGTGGAGGGAGGGAGGGCGGTTGAGGGGTGGAGATGCCCCAGCCAGCCCTCGCCTCCCCCTACGCATCAGGGGGGCAGGGGTCGTCCCAAGGGCCTGGGCTCCTGCCCCTCTGCCCGGGGTAGAGCCGACCAGGCGCCTGTCGGGCACGCAAAGCAGGAGCTCCCCGCTGCCAGACTGCAGCTCCCCAGCTGACCTCAGAGACCAGGGTCCTGCCCCCCTCAAGGGACCTGCTCAGCAGGGAGCTGGGCCTCAACCCTGAGGCCCTCCGCCCACACCAGGCTCCCCCAGCTCCCCAGGACCGTCTTAGGAGCAGGAGCCGTGCCAGGAGCCGGGTGACCACACCTGTGCGGGCGCCAGGCCCCCTGTGGGCCAGGCTTGGGGGAGCAGTGGCTGCGGGGGGCCGATGGCCAGGGGGCGCAGCCCAGCACAGGGACCAGGGCTCCGCACTGCGGGAAGTACTGCTGGTGTCTGACTGAGGGCCCGGCGTGGGCAGGAGTTCAGGGCCACATGCATGCAGGCAGGAGTCCCAGGGCCTGTGAGTGTGGCTGTGAGGGAAACCCCCGAACGGCCCGAGGGGGCGGCTGCCTTACATCAAACCACAGCATTCCACCAAGGGGCCTAGAGGCTGCTCTAAGCACACAACACAGGCAGAGGTGTGGGGTTGTGGCCTGAGGCCCCCCGCAGGGCATGGCAACAGGGGCCTGGAGGGAGGGTGCCCAGCACTAACCCATAGGAGCACTTTCCTCCTCCCTCCTCTAGGACTGGCCGGGGCGCTGAGGGGCCATGGGAGGTTGGCGCACACCCGGGGAGCGCCCAGGGGCCCGTGGGGGTCGGTGCACACCCGGGGAGCACCGAGCAGTAAGGCATCTCTGCGGGACGCCAAGAGTCCCCTGGGCCTAGGACACAGGGTCTGCAGGGGCTACACTCTCCTGGGAAGTCCCCGGGCACACGGTGGGCACAGGGCGGGCCGGGACAGAACAGGCCAGGCTCACAAGGAAAGGGCAGGCTGGCTCAGGAAGGAGGGGGTGGCTCGAGGGGACAGGAAATTAGACCAAGGGGAAACCCCTCTGCTTGGTCTGGAGCTGAGGAGGTGGGAGGGGCTGGTCACTGGCGGCGCCCCGAGATCCTCCAACCGTCCAGGACCAGAGGGGCTCCTCTCCCCGGGCCCACGGGAGGTCACGGTGCCCCAGCATCCTGGGGTTTGCCTGTTTCTAAGAGCAAGTCCTTGTTCCCAGGACCGCATGGGGACCCGCAGGTAAGAGGCTCTCCCGGCCGGGCTGTAGGAAATAGCCCAGAACTGGGCAGTGAGACCACGAAGGGAGGCCACCCTGGGCTCCCCGTGAGGAGTGCCCGGCAGGAAGTCCAAACAGACGGCACCGCTGATGCAGAAAATGAGGGGAGAGTCTGGTGACCGTGCCGTGACCCGGTGACCCGGTCGGCATGTGCGCAGGCTCCCGGCTGGGGCCCTGCGTCACCGGCTCCGTGACCCGAACCAGGACGGCTCGGGCTCGGACCGGCAGCCCCGGGGACCAGCAAGCCAGCAATCCCAGAACATGAAAGCAGCCTGTGCAGTGAAAACAGGACAAACCCCAAGATCTCTGAGCTGCTCCGAAAATGTTAGGGCTCATTCTGAAGTGCAGGTAATTCAGAGGAAACGAACTCCCCGGAGACCAGAGAACAAAAGAGAACAAAAGCACCGGCAGCTCCTCCTCCTCAAAGCAGCCCCTGCTGGCCTCCTGCTCATTCTGGCCCTAGGAGGAGCCCTTTGTGGGTCTGCTGCTTTCCCGCTCCCCAGCCCATGGGAGCCGAGGAAATCACCATCACAACTGCGGCCCCAGGAAGTGCCCCGGAGCAGAAATACAAGGGGGAACTGGCACCACCAAGTGGGGGGGTTGCAGGG
>JAQQSY010003494.1:0-12927 GCA_028646535.1 Procyon lotor
TGGGGATGTTCTGCCCAGTGTCTGGCCACACCGCCTCCCATCCTGCATGGAGTCTTTCCCACGCACCAAGGGCTCTGAGACCAGCATCCTGACCGTCCCCATTGTGCAGATGGAGGGGCTGAGGCCGCAACACTGACACCCCAGGTCGCACACCTGATTCGTGGCAGCAGGGACCCCACTGCGGTGACGGACCCGACCCTCTCTGTCTGCAGGGTTCTTACGTGGCACTCACCCCCCCCAAGAACATCAGGAAGGGAGGTCCTGTTCATCGCAGTTCCCACCCCCCAGGGCTGCAGGGATGGTCGGTACAATGGAGACTTGAACCCAGGTCCACACTGCCCCCTGGGGTCGGCGTACTGAGGTACAGACAGGACAGAGCCCGTCCCGGGCCGTCTGGACTATGCACACCCGCAGCCCCCGCCCACAGACGCACGACAGACAGGGCTGGGGTGCCCTCGGCCGCCATCCCCTCCCCTCCAGCCAAGCGCCGGGGCCCTGCACCCTCCTGGCATGATCCCGAAACTCCCAGCGTTTCTGGTTCCATGTCCAGCCAGCGCCAGGGTGACTAATGGTTTCCCTTGGGAGGGACCCCACAGCCAGCCGACACCAACGGGACAGCGCCTGGGAGACGAGCCTGCCACCCCGCCGCCTCCTCGACCGCCCGCAGGTTCCTGACCCTGGGCCCGCCACGCTCCACCCCAGCCCGCCCTCCACTTTAAGGAACCCGTCCGGCGCCCCCCGCTGTGTGACACCGGGGAGCCCCCACACTCCAGACCCACGGGGACCTGCGGCTGCTGCTTCACATGCTGGTGGCCCCAGGGATGTCGGGGGGAACCCGGGAGCCAGGGAAGGCTTCTGGGGCCCCCAAAGAACCTAGGAAGCAGGGGGGTGAAGAATGAAGCATAAGCAGGGGGCACCTCCCTGAAGGCCTCATCGTGCTCCGAGTGTGGTGGGGGCTAGTGAGCCCGTGCTCAGAAGGGACCGGCGCTCGGGGCCGAGGCCCTGCCGTCACCGTGTTGGAGGTCTGAATGATGCTATCTTTGGATCTGTGTTCTGGAAGCGGCATGGGTTGGGTGATGGAGGGCCCCCAGGGGCTTGGAGCCTCGGCTCACGCCCAGCCCGCCTCCCTCCACCTCCCAGGTTCTTGACCCCCACCCCACGTGACCCCCCAGCCCAGCTGCCCTCTGCCCCCCGAAGGGCCAGGGCGGGGCTGAGTCTCTCTGGGTGCGGTCCTGGGTACCGGGGAGGGTGAGCACTCAACCCCAAAGTATCCTCGTGCCCAAAGGAACATGACGTTAAAACTTCAAATAAAAAATGACACAACCAGTCCGGCGAATCCTTGGAGGAAAGAAAAGGCTTCATCCTGCTTTTTGAACAAAGGTTTCCGTTTTGCACAGAGCCCCACAAATCGCCTAGTGGGGTCACTCCCTCCTGGCTCTGCCCCTGCTGGGATTCAAACTGTCTGGGTCCCTGGAGAGTCACCATCAGAGATGACCCCAGGCCCCATCTCAGGTCCTGCTCCCCGCTCTGGGCACCCTTCTGGACATGCTTAGCACCCCCAGAGGACCTCCTGGGGCCACCTCCTCCGGGAAGCCCACAGGTGCCCCAGCACTTTGTTGAGGCTTCAGAATGATCTTCTCTGACTCTCAGCTGGGACCCCACAGAGCGGGGGCTGCTCCTGGCTCACACCACGTCTCTGTGGGGTCCCGCATCTTCTAGATGTATTAGGTGCTCGGCAAACAAAGGCGTGAACTTGGGCGGCAGCCCGTGGCGCCAGAGCCTCCTTGTCCTCTGGGGGTCCTCCACTTTCCAGAGGCAGAGCTCCCTGCTGGCCTGCTGACACCTCCAGGGGGCCCCGGCTAGGGAAGGGGTGCTGTAGGCACCTGTGTTTTAGGAGACGGTCTTTCCACCAGAGCCTTCTGGATGTCTGGGGAGAAGCTTGGAAACAGGCAAACAGGCACGTTTGTACCAGATGCTGAGCAGAGGAGGCAGGAGAGCAAGAAGCAGGCTCGAGGGAAAGGAGACCCAGGGCTGGGGAGGGGCCCTGGGGGGCCATGGGGTGAGACCAGGTTGGGGGGGGCTGGCAGGTGGACAGTCACGCTGCAAGCCAGGCACTGTCCCGTGCAGGAAAGCGTCCAGAGCAGAGCTCAGACGCATGGGGACCTCAGCCAGAGGGGTCATCTGGTCAGCTTGCCGGTGACTGGCCAGACCCAGAAGAGGACCAGGCCCCAGGGAGCAGCCCCAGCAGCGGCCCTGCATCATAAGCTTCCCGCCCAGCCCAGGGCAGACCACAGCTTTCTCTGCCCCAGGCCCAGGGGCTGGACATTCGGGAAGGACATCCCCCTGCTGGCACCGGGGGTCAGCAGGTGGAAGGCTGGACCCCAAAACGGGCTTCTTTTTTCCTCGTCCTTCCTTCTCCCCCAGAAGCCCTGGCCTGTTCTGTCGGGCCAAGGCTTAAAGTTCAAGACCCAGGAAGCGTGTAGGCCTCTCTGGTTCTCAGATTCCACAAGGGGCTCCTTTCCACCCAAATGTGGAACAAGGATGGGGGCACAAGAAGCCTGGTGGGGCTGAGAAGTGAGCTTGCCACGGGAGCTCCCAGGAAACGAAGCCCCGAGCCCCGCCGGCCGGCTGGCCGGGCCACCACGCAGAGCGGCCCACGCTCCTGGGCAGCCCGGCGACCCCAGGGCACAGCCCTGGGCCTGGCTCGCCTGGCGGGGACCCCGAGGCTGGGGGAGGCTCGGCCGCTAATTCTCAGCAGGCGGCTGAAGAGAACACGGGGTTGCCGTCACAAGCCCAGCGGCGGACTCACACACGTGTGCAGAGCAGACACCCTGCATGGCAGTGGGGGGGCGGGGGGACCCCAGGGAACGAGCCGGAAAACATCAAAGCCCAGAACCCTCCGGCCAGGTGCAGGGCGCCCCAGCGGGGCCCTCCACAGAGGGCCAAGGTGCGAGGGCCGCCGAGCTCTGGGTGACCGAGAGCCCTGGGTCGGGCGTTCCAAACTCGGAGCCCCAGGCGCAGCAGCTGGCCCGGCTCTCCGGGCGGGCCGAGCAGACAGACAGCTGTCCGGGAGGCGGGAGCTGGGTGACATTCCAGGCATTTCAGCACCTCTATAAAACCCAGCCTGTTCCACGGCCTGGGCCTGCCGACGGGCGAGGGAAGGGGGCGCGGGCGGTGGGCTTCCTCTCCCCCTGCAGCTGCCCCCCCACCGCCCCTGCCCGCGGGGTCCCACCGGGGAGGGCGCCATCTGCTGGGCGGAGGGGGGGATGCCGCCTCGGGCTGGGCGGGGAGGCCCGGCCATCCTGAGACCCTGAGCCCTGCGCCAGCCCCTGCTCCTCTCTGGGCCTCAGTCTGCCGCCCTGTAAAATGGGGAGAGCAGAGACAGCCACCCCAACCCGCACCCCCGGCCGCTGACGGGACCCGACAGCACGACGCAGGCAGAGGGCTTGGCGCAGAGCCCCACACACGGCCGGCGCCCAATCCATGTCTGTGTGTGTGTGAGTGGTTTTCACGTCGCACACAGTGTGCTGGGGGCTAGAAGGGAGAGACCTCGCCCCGGGGGGCAGGGGCAGGAGAAGGCTACAGGGTGAAGGGGGGAGGCAGGAGCGGTGAGAGCATCCGGGCAGAAGGAGGGTGTGTGGCCTGCGGGCTCGGGTTCGGCCGGAACAAGAGCAGGTGGCGGGCCGGGAGTGGCCGCTGCGCCAGCAGGCGGAGGCCACAGGGGGTGGGGAGGTCGGGACAGGACGCACCTCGGTCGCTCGGGCCCGTGGGTAGTGCCTGCCCAGGCGGAGTGGGCTCCCGGCCCCTCCCATCCTCGCCCCCCACCACTTCTCCCAGGGCAACACCGCCCTCAAAGCGGCCAGTCTGGGTCTCCCACTCGGCTCCCCCTCTCCTGGCCCCCAGGCCCGAGGCTTGCCTGGATGCAGGGCGAGCCGAGGGTCATTTCAGTCCTATTCAGAGCCGGACGCCTTCCCCGGAGCCAGCTGGTCGGTCTCCAGGCGACCAGGTCTCGGAGGACAGCCGCACACCCGCCGTCCCCACCTCCACGCTGGGCTGGGACTTCCGGCCGGTCTGAGAGGCTCCCCGGGCCGCCCCAGGCCCGTCACCTGTCTCCCCACATTGGGGCGGCCCCCCCTCCGGGCCCCCTTCTGCTTTAATCACTGCAACACATGTCCAAGCAGCCGCACCCCTGCCTTCCTCCGACACCTCCCCTTTCTCTTTTTCCCTCCCCCGAGCTTACAGCCCTGGCCCTGGAGTTTACAGCTGCAAAGAAAACACACACACACACAGTCATGCACAAAACCAACTGTGGAATTTTTTCCTGCTTCTGAGCAGGGTTTGTGGCTCGAGAGGGTTCTCCGAGCACCTGACATCCACTCGCATTTCCACACCACAGGGTTTGTATTCCTCCTGGGAGCGGGGGCCGGGGGCTGGAGCGGAGGGTGGAGAGGTGGGCAGGGAGAGCAGGCCTCTGGGACGGCCCACGTGGGGTCACCCGCCTCCGGCCCTGCCGGGAGCTACACACACAGCAAGATCTGGTTTTCCCATTTGGAGAGGGAACAGGGCTCCTCGGTGCCAGACTGAAATGTGCAGGAGCCTGGCCTCCCTGGACTTTCATTCATTCTTTGAACAAAGTCATTCATTTAGCCAGTGTTTGTCGAACACCTACGGTGTGCCAGGTTCGGGCCGGGCACAGGAGCGCCTTGGCTTGCCTGGGCGCCCGGCCGGGGGGCGGCCCTCCCCACAGACGGTGCCGTTGGGCCACGGACCAGAAAGAGGAGGAGGAGGAGGAATTACGTTCCTGCCGCGGAGGTGGGGGCAGGGGGTAGGAGGAGAGACGGGGTCTGAGAGGGTGGTGGAGACCCCGGGGGGGGGGGCGATGGGGCCGGGCCACCGGTGGCCTGGTGGTCTCCTCGACCCTTGGACTGTACCCCAGGGATAGTAGGTGCCTCGGAAAGCACCGAAACAGAAAAACAGCGTGACCAAACGCATTGTTGCAAACAGCAGAAACGGGCTCTAGACACTCGCGCTCCTGCTGTCCCTGCGTGGTCGCCCTCGGTGGTCCGGAGAACAGAAGCGTGGCCCATCCACGCGGTAGAGTCCCACTCGCCCGGCAACCAAAGAAACCACCTGACACGCCATGGGCGAATCCCAGGGACGTTCTGTCGCCAGAGCAAGTCAGACCCAAAGAACGCACACCGCGTGGTCCCATTTGTGAGGAATTCTAGAACAGGCCAAGTCGGGCAGAGACCGGAAGAGTGCCTGCTTATTCTGGCAAAGGGCGTGAGAGGTCATCCTGGGCTGATGGGGACACGCGGCGGTCCCAGAGCTGTGTGCACTTGTCAAAATTCATCCAACTGTACCTCCAATCCGTGCACTTTGTCATATGGGAATTGTATCAGGATGAAAGAAGAGAACGGAAATTAAGACGGTTCTTCGGCTGACAACAAACCGATCAATCAAGAAACAAGTGATCAGGCCGGGGAGAGTCCGCCTGGGTAGGTCGCCACGGCCGTCACTCGTAGGCCAGAGGGCAAGGGGCCACCCTGACAGGCAGCGCGCCTGAAACCTCTCACGACGAGGGAGGGGCGTTTCTCCAAGGTCATCCTGGGAGCGGGTGACACCCTCCTGCTGTTTACTATGGAGGGGAAACAATGTAACCGAGTGGAAAAGACTCATTAGTCCAGTTGCCAAGGAAACCCAGGTGGGGAAAGAGGGGGCGAGCGGGACCCGATGTGGGCTGGCCAAGCACGGCCCTTGTCTGCAAGGTTCTTGCGTGATTGGAGTTGACTTGGCCTCGTCTCCCCCGGCCGCCAGCAGACGTGAGACTCCAGCGGCCCGGGCCACCGGTGCGCTCACCCGGGGCTCCCTGGACCGGTGGGGAGACGGCAGGGACAGAAAGAGCCTGGAAGCTGCGGATTCTACTCACTTCACTCCGAGGTTGTTGCCTCCAAGAAAAGAAGTATGGTTTCCTTGAACCAACAGCCCTGGTCTCTCTCGGGGGGGAAAAAAAAATCAGAGACAAGTGTTGGTCACGTGGCCCCCCAGCTGTTGGACCCCGTCCCCGGCGCTCACACATGCGCGCCTATCCCTGCCTCCCTGCAGCGCCTTTAAACCACAGCTGCCGGCGGAGCCCCTGCTCAAGGGAGCAGGCCTTGTCCCTTCGGTTTCCTCGGCCCTGGGGACCCGGGAGGCCTGCGCCCTCCCCTCCGCGCCGGCCCATGGGGACGCTCGCGGCGAAACTGCTCCTGCCCACCCTCAGCAGCCTGGCCTTCCTCCCCACCGTGAGCATCGCCGCCAAGCGGCGGTTCCACATGGAGGCCATGGTCTACCTCTTCACCATGTTCTTCGTGGCGGTAAGTGCGGGCCAGTCGTCCAAAGACGCAGGGGAGGGGCCGTCCACCCGCCACCTGCCCACGCTGGGGAGGAAGAAAAGTGATCTGGAGGTGAAAGAAAGAGCCCGGAGACCGGGAGAGAGAGTTGGGGGGGCCCCTCCTCCTCTCGGGACCTCAGTTTCCCCCCTGGGCCGGGAAGTCACCCTAGGACGGGTGTGCTCAAGACCAAGCCCACGACGGCCGGCGTCAGTGGGTCCAGGCTGAGCCCCTCGAGGCGTCCGGGGCGAACTCGTCTGGCCGCCGGCAGGCCTCCCCAGGCCACCCACACTCCCCCCACCCAGCCCGCCCCCACCAGCCTCCCAGCTACAGGCACGGGGCAGCGGAGCAGGGAGGAAGGGGCTGAGCCAGGCCCGGGAGGGGGCTAGTGGAGTTTGGGGAATGCGTAGGGCCTAGGAGAGTCTGATTCCAGAATCCCGGAGCTGGCCCCAGGTCAGGAGGGCCTGCTCAGGGCGGCTGCTCGTCCCTCCTTCTTAGAGGCCCGCGCCTCTCCGAGTCCTTCCTTCTCCATATACATGCCGGGATGACTGTCTCTCGCTCCCCCACCCCCTTCCCTCCCAGCAGCGCTCTCTCCCTCTGCATTTCTCCCCTTGGTTTTCTCCACATTTGCCTTTTTTGTCCTTTTATTCTGTCTGGGTCTGGGTCTCTCTTGATTTCTGGAGCTCTGTCTCCACAGAACTTGCCCTCATCCCAAGCTTCCTGGTCTTTCCCGGTCTGGCTTTGTTCCCCTGCCTCGTCCTTAAGCTTCTGTCTGTCCGGCTGAGTGTCCACCTGCCTACCCTCCTACCTATGAACCTCTCTCTAATCAGTCATCGCTCTACCTACAACCTCCACCCATCACCGACCTGTGTCCCTCTGCGTCCCCCACTCCACGGTCTGCCCATCAGCTCCAATCAGACCCCCTTCTCTGAAGCCCCCGTGAGAAGCTTGCACTGTGGGGGGGCAGGCGACCCCCCAGTCTCCGCCTGGTGACAGCGCCAGACGTGAAAACTCGCACAGCTCCCACCGCCGGCTCACCTCACTCCTGGGCAGCCGGGCCTCTGTGGGCGAGCGTCGGGGTCCGCGGGGCGGCCCTGGGCGGGGAGGCCTGTGAGCACACGCTCGTGTTTGTGGACACGTGTGCACCTGTCGCGCCAACGTGCAGGAGAGGCTGTGGTGCACGTGGGCCCACTGGACCGGCCCATTGGGCAGATGAGGAAACTGAGTCTCACAGAGGCTAAATCGTGTGCCACTGTAAGCCCCAGACCCTCTGGGGCTCTCGGCTCACTCAAGGCGTCTTGTCCCATGCGTTTCATTTGCTCCACAAGGGACCCCTGCTTGGGGGAGTTCCAGGAAGTCAGTCTGACAGATGAGACAGCCAGGCACGGAGTGGACCCGGGACTTCTCTGTAGGTGCAAGGGGCTGAGGGCTGGGGAGAGGAGCCGGGGGTCTTGTCCCCAGGCCCCCATTAGACCCAGCCCCGGACCCAGACACGCTAGGCCGCCCCTCCCCGCTGGGGCCGGGCTGGCCCCCAGCTGCCGCCGGGCTGACCTCAGAGGCTCCCCCTGTCCCGCCCTAGCCCGCCCAGAGTGGCAGAAGCAGCTGCCTCCTGTGACAAATGTCCTCCGACCTCAAAGCCACACTCAGCCCCTTCTCCCAGACCCCCAAGCAACACTGTTGCCCCTTCTGCCTCCGAGGTTCTGGCCAGAGCCCTCCTGCGAGTCGCTGTTTCTGTCCCCAACACTGCTACGTGCCCCATCACACGGAGTCCCCCGCCAGCCCCACAGAGGGTGTGTTCTCGTCCCTGTTTGACAGAGGCGGCCCCGAGCTGCCGGCCACGCACCTGAGCTCACAAAGCAAGGATCCATTCAGCAGGCCTCTGGAGGCTGTGCTGTCTCCCGCCAGACCCCCCGAGGCACCCTCTCGGGCCAAGGGCGCCCCTGCGTCAGAAGAGGGAGGCAGGCCTCAGGGGCAGGGAGGCCGGGCACCGGCATCGCTCTGGCTTCGTCCTTGGTGGGTGGCACTGCACTGAACCTCCCCTCCCCCACCTGACCAAGCAGGGTGAGCCAAGGGCCTGGTGGAGGAGACGCCTCCTGGGTCACTCCAAAGCCTGCCTCCCTGACCCACCGTTCGCCCGGCCAGGTTGAGACCGAGTATTCTTGCTCTTCACAGGGCCGGGCCGGACACGCCCAAGAATCTCACAGTGACTGAGTCTGTGGTCACAGGTGGTGATCTGTGCTACAAAGGAGAGGCCTGGGTGCAGAAGCCCCAGAGGACGGGGCTGGGCAGTGGGGGGAGGGATGTCGTTGTAGAAGTAACAGGAGAATACCCAAGTCACTCACAGGGCCTAGCTCTGCCTGCCAGAGTCCTTCTCTCTGCCCTAGCCCAGAGATCTGAGCACCTTGATCAGGCCTTACCTGAAGCCTCTCTGTCCCCGGCTAAACACATGTCCATAGCCTAGTGGCTCTCCTCCATCCTCTTTGCCTGTGTCACTTTAAAGGGTGCAGCATACAAAGTTCAACACAGTTCTCTCGGTGGGTCTGACCAGGGCACAGAGAAGTAGGACAGTCACCTCCCTTGTTCTGGACACTATACCTCTATTCATGCCTCCTAGGTGTACTCGAACTTTCGGTCACCTATGATTGTAACCAATAGGAGCTCTAAGTCGACCCCGACTTGCTCGACTCACCGGGCGACCCGGGGCTCTTGCTCCCCCTGTAACATCCCTGGGCCTCCAGACTTGGGCTGCTCTCCTGGACGCTTCCTCCCTCCTGCTGAGCTGGGCTCACCAAGAGTCGATTGTGCTGGTTCCCAAGCTCGTTTACACCCGTGGAACTTGTCAAAATAATTACGTCACATAATTAAATATTACTTAAAGTGATGAAATGTGTATGCAAAAGGAGAGAGTTGTTGTTTTCTATAAGAAATCAGTTGACTGCTTTGAGAATACTCCACAGAGGGATTTTGTTTTAAAAATTGCTATTAAAAGGCACCTGGGGGGCTCAGTCAGTGAAGCCTCTGCCTTCAGCTCAGGTCACGATCCCAGGGTCCTGGGATTGAGCCCCACGCAAGGCCCCCTGCTCGGCGGGGAGCCTGCTTCTCCCTCTCTTTCTCCCCCTACTCATGCTCTCTCTGTCAAATAAATAAAATCTTTTTTTAAAATTGCTATTAAATTAGGTGTTGGGAAGAGTACAGGAGAGAGACGGGCGAACCTACCGTGCCTTGTCCAACACGGGGGTCCCCACAGTCTCCCAGGCCTTTAAAGAAACTGGAGCTGAAAACGACAGGCCAGAGGTTCTCAAAGTGTGTTCCTCGAGGGTGGCTGGCGGCAGCTTGAGAACCTCCTAACTGTGCCAACCTCTGGCCCCACCCAGACCTGCGGGGCTGGCAGCCCAGGTCTTCCCCCTCCCCCTCCCCCCGCAGGGCTCTGGTGCCCACTCAGGTCTGAGGACTTCCCTGGTGGGGTAGCCCCGTCACGACAGGAGAGGGCCCCCCAGGCCCCTGATAGGCCAACTGGCACCCAGACGACAGGCCACGGCCTCGTACCCAAAGGCGCTGAGGGAACGCATGCTGTCAGTAAGCCCAGGTGGTGGAGGAGTGCGCAGGGCGCATCTTCGGGGTCCGCGCTCGGCGGGCTTCACCTGAGCGACTCCGGACTCCATCGGGTCACGTCACACATACAACATGAGCGACGTGACCGAGCCCTGAGCACATGCGAGGCTCCCAGCCCCCCACGGGGATTGTTCTGCCGAATCCCCACAAGACCCCGTGAGGGCAGCAGTTGGCAGCACCTCCATTTTCAGGGGGGGAAACTAAGGCACAAAGTGACTTGCCTGAGCCCTGCGGCTAGTGAGTGGCCCAGCTGGTGGGGGAGTGAGGGGGGCACAGCAGGGGCCCGGCCGTGGCCCTGGGGCTCCCGTGCCGTCCCCTCTGGCCCCTGACCCCCTGGGTTTCCTGGCAGCTCTACCACGCCTGCACCGGGCCCGGCCTGTCGGTGCTCTGCTTCATGCGTCACGACGTCCTGGAGTATTTCAGCGTCTACGGGACAGCGCTGAGCATGTGGGTCTCGCTGATGGGTGAGTGACCGCGCCCTGTCCCCCCGCGTCCCCACCAGCTACCTGCCCACCCCCAGAAATAGCTGAGCCCGCTGGCCCTCCTCCCTGCCCCTCACTGCGGACGCCCCTGCCCTCCCCTGACCCTGCTCCCCGCCCCTCACTGCGAGCACCCCTGCCCTCCCCCAGGACGTTTTGCCCCCAAGACGCTTCCTGAGGCTCATACCGTCAGCTCAGGCATTTACGAGGAAGGACTCGCTCAGAAGCATCTTATTTCCGCAAGGGTTTTCTCAATGAGCGCCGTCTGGAGGCGCTGTCGGGACACGTGCGCCCCATCACTTGCCCCATGAAGGACCCAGATCTTTCCTGTCCCTTACCTGCCTGTCTTTGTCTTTGTTCCCGCGGCCCTCAGGGGCAGGTGCGCGTTGCCCTGCTCGGGACCCCCAGGCAGCCGTGTGCACGTCTGTCCCTTAAACCCAGCTGGAGCTCAGACCTCGGGGTGACTGGGCCGGGCCCTGGGATCTCTCTGGCTGGGGCCCCCACGGGATGCCGCTGGGGGAGGGGAGCAGTGGCCGGGAGGGGAGAGGGGCTGCTCACACCTCCCGGTTCCTCTCCCCCACCTCCAGCACTGGCCGACTTCGACGAACCCAAGAGGTCGACCTTCGTGATGCTTGGCGTCCTGACCATCGCGGTGCGGACCTACCATGACCGCTGGGGGTACGGGGTGTACTCGGGCCCCATCGGCACAGCTGTCCTCCTCATAGCCACCAAGTGGGTGCGTACCGTGTGAGCCTCAGCGGACGGGGTCGCTCGTCCCCTGCGACTCCTCTGCCTCGAGGTGTCTGTTTATCTCCTGTCTCAGGGCTTCCACTAGACCCCAGAGACGAGGAGCATCAGGGCCCCACCACACGGACACCGTCTGTGTCATCCATACCCACTAGCTCTGGACCTAACCCAAGTGACTCCACGTCTCTGCCTCAGTTTCCACATCTGAAAAGTGGCTGTTATGGGAACAGTCCGGTCCCTGCCTCATAGGGTTGGTTCAAAGGTGAATTAGGTTAACGTACCTAAAAGGGTTGGAGTAGAACTTGGCTTCTAATGTGCTCGACACGTAGGAACTACAACTACGGAGCTCCACCATTATTATCCTTTGCAGAGAATGACTGTTTTAGATGCGCAGAAGTGATGGGAAATGGCCTGGATCAATCCAGGAAGACTTCGTGGAGGCGGAGAGCCTTAAGGAGGGAGGCTGTGGGTGGAGTGGCCAAGAAGTTAGAGGGAGCCTGAGGTCTCTTCACTGGGTCCCCCAGGGACCCTGATGCACGGCCCCAGGCATCCCCGCGGCTCTGCTGTGCCAAGGCCCTCCTGGCTTCGAGGGCAGAAAGCCACTCACGCTTCCCGAGCTCGGGAGGGACGCTGAAGCAGGATGGCCCCAGGGGCACTTCCTGGGACCCCAGGAGAGAAGGAGCTGAGCCCTGCAGGGACCAGAGGCCTGAGGCTGAACACGCTCTCCAGCCGTGCGGTAGCCCAGGCCACGGGGTGACCTCCCTCTGCCACATTTCCTCCCCGTTGGCGCTCCACCTGGAATCTTGGGGTGTCCCAACTCCCAAGGGCTGGCCCACATCCACTCAAGGACCCAAAACTAAGGCCCAGATGGCAGGGCCTCAGGGGCTGGGGTTAGGGGGGCTGTAGGCCACCTGGGGAGCAGGAGGGCAGTTCTCCGGGAAGAGGGGTCAGGCTGAGCAAGGTATCTGCCAACCCATTTTACAGCTGTGGGAGGGAAAAGAAAGTCCCGCTCCTCCTACAGCCAGGGAGCAGAAGATTTGTTCTGCCGTTCAGTTAATGAAGGAAGCAGGGCTCAGAGAGGTCAGCAAGCAACAAGCGGTCACACAGCACCGGGTGAGGTCAGGCCTTGACTTTCCAAGGAAAGGAAAGGAGCCTCTTCCTCCCTCCAGCTTCTCCGAGGGGGAAGGCTGACCCAGGAGGCCCCTCGGAGCCGCCCGTGAGAGCAGGGCGGGCATGTTGGGTCTGTGGCGTCTGGATCCCGGGAAGGACCACGTTAATGAACATGCTGGAATGCATAAACACAGAGCCCTGGGTCTCGATAATGCGCACTCCCTCCCCTGCAGGAAGTAGGACAGGCTGCCCTGGAGGGCCGTTCCTCCTGCAGAACTTGGCCAGGTCTGGAGCTGCGCTCGATTGTAATTAAGCCAGCATGGAAGCCACTCGCCAGTTTCCGTGGGAAGCGCCACGGCGATCCGGCCACAGGGACCAAGAGGTCTGCCTGGCTCCCTACATCTGGGGCTCAAACTGTGTTTTTCAGACCATTTAACGTGGAGTTTATTTTGGATTTTCAAGGGCAGTTGTTCCCTGGAATGAGGGTGGATTTTTCTCTCAGAGGCTCGTCCCTTCTGGAGCCCGAGTTGGGAACAGCAGCCCTTGAGAGGGGAGAGCAGAGAGAGGCGGGTGTGGGGGCCGCCGGCGGGGCCGGCCGGGCTAGGACG
>JAQQSY010003496.1:0-12925 GCA_028646535.1 Procyon lotor
TTTGTGTCTTCTTCAGTTTCTTTCATGAGCATTCTGTAGTTCTTCGAGTACAGATCCTTCACCTCTTTGGTTAGGTTTATTCCCAGGTATCTTATGGGTTTTGGTGCTATCGTAAATGGAATAGATTCCCTAATTTCTCTTTCCACAGTTTCATTGTTAGTGTATAGGAAAGCAACTGATTTCTGTGCATTGATTTTGTATCCTGCCACATTACTGAATTGTTGTATGAGTTCTAGTAGTTTGGGGGTGGAGTCTTTTGGGTTTTCCATATAGAGTAACATGTCGTCTGCGAAGAGAGAGAGTTTGACTTCTTTATTGCCAATTTGAATACCTTTTATTTCTTTTTTTGTCTGAATGCTGTCATTAGGACTTCTAGCACTATGTTGAACAAGAGCGATGAGAGTGGGCATCCTTGTTGTGTTCCTGATCTCATCGGGAAGGCTGTCAGCTTTTCCCCATTGAGAATGATATTTGCTGTGGGCTTTTCATAGATAGACTTGATGATGTCGAGCAATGTTCCTTCCATCCCTATGCTTTGAAGAGTTTTAATCAGGAATGGATGCTGAATTTTGTCAAATGCTTTTTCTGCATCAATGGAGAGGACATGTGGTTCTTTTCTCTTCTCTTATTGGTTTGTTCTATCACATGGATTGATTTGCGAATGTCGAACCACCCTTGCATCCCAGGGATCCTTGGTCGTGATGAATAAATGTGCTGTTGGATCCTATTAGCTAGGATCTTGTTGAGAATCTTGGCATCCATATTCATCAGGGCTATTGGTCTGAAATTCTCCTTTTTGGTAGGGCCTTTGCCTGGTTTGGGGATCAGGGTAATGCTGGCTCATAGAAAGACTCTGGAAGATTTCCTTCTGTTTCCATTTTTTGAAACAGTTTCAGGAAATAGGTATTATTTCTTCCTTGAAAGTTTGGTAGAATTCCCCAGGGAATCCGTCTGGTCTTGGACTTTTGTTTTTTTGGAGGTTTTTGATCACTGCTTCAATCTCATTACTAGATATTGGTCTATTCAGGTTGTCAATTTCTTCCTGTTTCAGTCTTGGAAGATTATGGGTTTCTAGGAATGCATCCATTTCTTGTAGTTTGTTTAACTTATTGTCATATAGCTGTTGATAATAATTTCTGATGTTTGTTTCTATTTCCTTCAAATTAGTCGTGATCTCTCCCCTTTCATTCATAATTTTGTTAATTTGGGTCCTCTCTCTTTTCTTTTGAATCAGTTTGGCCAGTGACTCATCAATCTTATTGGTTCTTTCAAAGAACCAACTTCTGGATTCGTTGATGTGGTCTACTGTTTCTCTAGTTTCTAACTTGTTGATCTCTGCTCTGATCTTATTTCCCTTCTTGTGCGTGGGGTTGGCTTCCATTGTTGCTGATTTTCCAGTTCTTTGAGGTGTAAGGAGAGCTGGTGTATTCGAGACTTTTCAATTTTTTTGAGGGAGGCTTGGATGGCTCTGTATTTCCCCCTTAGGACCGCCTTTGCCGTGTTCCATAGGTTTTTCATTGATGTGTCTTCATTCTCATTGGTTTCCATGAATTGTTTAAGCTCATCTTTGATTTCCTGGTTGATTTCAGTATTCTTGAGCAGGTTGGTCTTTAGCCTCCAAGTGTTTGAATTCCTTCCAAACTTCTTCTTTTGGTTGAGTTCCAGTTTCAGAGCATTGTGGTCTGAGAAAATGCAGGCAGTCATCTCAATCTTTTGGTATTGGTTGAGTCCTGATTTGTGGCCCAGGATGTGGTCTAGTCTGGAGAAAGTTCCATGTGCACTCGAGAAAAATGAGTATTCTGTTCTTTTAGGGTGGAATGTTCTGTATATATCTATGAGGTCCATCTGGTCCAATATATCATTCACATCTCTTGTTTTTTTATTGATTTTCTGTTTAGATGACCTGTTACTGAGAGTGGTGTGTTAAGATTTCCTACTATGATTGTATTCCTATTAATGTGACTCTATTTTGATTAACAGTTGGTTTATGTAGTTGGCTGCTCCTATATTGGGGGCATAAATGTTTACAATTGTTATATCTTCTTGGAGGATAGACCCTTTCAGAGTGATGTAATGTCCTTCTGTATCTCTGACTACAGTCTTTACCCCAGCTTTCTTTTGAGGCCCATTGGCATGAAAGATGGTTCTCCATCCTTTCACTTTCAGTCTGGATGTATCTTTTGGTTCCAAATGTGTTTCTTGTAGACTGCCCATGGACGGGTCCTGCCATTTTATTCATTCTGCAACCCTGTACCGTTTTATGGGAGCGTTTAGGCCGTTCATGTTAAGAGGGATTATTGAACGATAAGTGTTTATTGACATCATGTTGCCTGTATAGTCCTTGTTTCTATTGATTGTAAATTTCTGTTCTAAGACACTCATGGGTTTTCTCTACTTTTATAGAACCCTCTTTAATATTTCCTGGAGTGCCGGTTTCTTGGTCACATACTCTTTTAATCCTTGCCAATCTTGGAAGCTCTTTATTTCTCCATCCATTTTGAATGTCAGCCTTGCTGGATAAAGAATTCTTGGCTTTATGTTCTTCTCATTTACTGTCCTGAATACATCATGCCAGCCCTTTCTGGCTTGCCAGAAAGGTTTCTGTGGACAGGTCTGATGTGATTTTAATGGGTCTTCCTCCATATATAAGGGATCTCTTCCCCCTTGCTGCCTTCAGGATCTCTTGTCTAAATGTATAATATGCAAATTTTACTATGATGTGTGTCGCTGTATTTCTAGACTCGTTGATCTTGGCAGGTGTCCTTTCTCCCTCTAGGACCCGAACCCTTGTTCCATTCCCCAGACTGGGGAAATTTTCATTCAGAATTTGGTCAGCTATATCTTCTAGTCTTCTGTCTTTCTCTTTCCCCTCTGGGATTCCAATAATTCTGACGTTCGAACGTTTCATGGCATCATTTATTTCCCTAAGTCTCTTCTCATGATTCCTCACGAGTTTGCTCCAGCTTTCCTCCTGACCTTTCTTCTCTACCATTTTATCCTCAACTCTGGCTGTTAGACGATTTAGATTGGATTGGATCTCCCTGAAAGCACTTCTTACATCGGCTCTACTGGTTCTCATTTCTGCCCTTAGAGATTCTATGTTGTCATTAATGTTTTTCTCCATCCTAGCCATTGCCTGGATAATTGTCAGCCTGAATTCCCTTTCTGACATACTGTTAATGTCCATGTCTAATAGTTCTGAGGGAGAGGGCGCAGTCTCTGGGTTCTTCCTCTGTTGGGTGTTCCTCCTCCTACTTATTTTGATGAGAGTGGATGAGAGGATTTACAGTTGGATATTTCGCCCATGATCTAGGTAGGGTGTACTCTGGAAGGTTTAGGAGCCATTGAGATTCACCATCAAAAAGAAAGAATAAGAATAAAGAAGATAGAGAGAAACAGAAGAAGAGGAGATCACAGCCAGAATGGGCCTGAACAATAGGTTTATGAAGTATGTAGACCAACACGAACAAACATATAGACCGACAAAAGTAGATGACAAGAAATAAAAGAACCTAGTCAGAATGAACCCCAGGAATGAGATTTTACATAATACTAGAATAAAAGCAAATAGGTAGAAACGCTGACAGAAGGATAAGATTGGAGCGTGGTTATAACTCCTCGTTTGCGTGGAAGGTTATTTCAGATCTTCCTGGGTTTATCGTTGTATTAAGCCTCTAGTTGTAATGTTAAGTGGTTTAAAAAAAAAACAAAACACAAAATCAAACCAAGAAATGTGAAAACAAGTGAATTAAAAGAAAGGAGAGAGAATAGAAAAGAAAAAGAAACCTTGTATCTATGGGTGACCCTGTGGTTATAGTCTTTTTGTTTTTTTTTTTGACTTGTCTTCTGGGGGAGGGGCCTGGCTAGTTGTTTTCCAGTCAGTCTTGCTTGGGTTGAGTCACCCTGCCCCCCAATGAAGGGGCACAGCTCTGTTGAACCTGGTTTCTCAGTCTTTAACTCTCTGATGGCTTTGGCCTTTTGTAGCTTTTTCTCCTCTTCAGAGAGTCTAAGGGAGGAATCTGCCTGTTCGTACCCAGACTTCCCCTTTACAGAGAAGTCGCAGTCTGCTCCCCTCTAGGTTGTCCAGAAGGGACACTGCCTCTGCAAATCTCCCAGTGCAGCCTGTCCCAGGTGTCGTGGACTCAGCATTTCCACCACTCCCCGCGCTCCCCTGCTCTTGGGACTCCAGGCTCTGGCAGGGTGTGGCCAGATTTTTGCCGAGATTAGTGTACTGGCTTTGCAGTTCTTGTCTTCCTGGGCGCACCCTCTAGAGAGCGCTGTACATGTAGAAAAGCTGTCAGCTCCGGGACCACAGCAGACTCTCTAAGGGTGCTTTCAGGTCACGCGCACCCCGCCCACAAAATGGTGTGGGGAGTGGAAATCTGGAGGTTCGGTCACCCCCCACTGTAGTTTCTCTTTGAGGCGAGTGGTAGCCTTCCTGGGAGCGTGGGCCCCGGCCTGTGCCCACGACCATCCCCTTCCACTAGCTGCTCCTCAGAACCTTATGCTCTTTTTAAGTGTTTTTAACCGGGCTCTAAGTTATTGCTTCTCCCAACCACCTGGCGCTTTCCTTTGGGGTATTACTGTCCTTGCACCACTTCTGGTGGCTCCCTCCCCTTTTTATCCTCTGATACCATTTCAAGTGTTCCCGCTTTGCTTTACCTCTCTGCTGCTGTCTTCTGCTCCCGTAGAGATCCAGAAGTGAAAAGTCTTGCTCCTCCAGCTGATTTCATGGGTCCTTAGCGTGGTCTGGCAGATATCCAGCTCGCTTTTGGGGACAGGTTGCAATAGGATCCCCTACCTGTCTGCCATCTTGCCTCTCATCCATTTTTACTGTACGTTTACCTTTACTAATGAGATTCATGTGTTCATGTTTTCTTTTTTAATATTTTAATATTTATAAAAATATTTAATATTTTAATATTTATCAAAATAGTTTTAAAAAGCCTCCACTGCTGCAGCCCTGCTGGCTGGTTCTCCAATGTCTCCCTCCCTAGCCTGGACACAGCTGGAGGGGTCCTGAGTGGCCCAAGTGTCCCTTTGAGAGCAGGGAGGAGAGTGCCCTGAGGTCCATAGTGGGTGGATGTTCTTCTTCCTGACTATTCTAGGCCTAGGATGTAGTTGATGCCTTGGCACCAGGCTAATGATGACAGGCTGCCAGATAGCGAAGCCTGTCTTGCAGTTGCCTGTACATGATGTGAGGCCTCTCCCAGGGGTTGCTGAGGTTCATCTTCTGTTTGCAGTAGGGACACATCTGTTTCCTTCCTACAGTGCACTAGCTGAGGATGCAGAACTCATGGAATATATGATTGCAAGATAGCTTATATATGCTATGTATATTCTTGATGATGCCCTCTTCACTGACATCTGCTGCCCACACATGGCACACACACTATCTGAGAGGTGTTTTGTAGGTAGGAATGCCTGACTCATTGTAGAACCCTGTAGTAGACACCGTGTAGTTTGCATACATTTCTACAAAGTCTTGTTCAAGAACAACATAGTAGAGGCCATAGAAGAGGAGAGAAATACCAACGTCCATGGCATCTTCTGGTTTGATCTTGAATAATAGAGACCAAAAAGGCTAAACATGACAGCCATGTAGCCAACAATGCCAGTGGCATAGCTTATTTTATAGATCAGTAAGAACTACTTATAAACCAACCTTGGGGTCTCTGTACTATTGGTGAAGATGGTGGCTGTGGTGGAAGTGGAGGTTGGAGAAGGTACTGTTGGAGAATGGGAGCTAGATGAGGTTGGTATGTCATATCTCTCCCAAGAGGAGCAGTGGAGGATTGAGCATACATGCATGCATACAAAGCGCCGTAGCCATAAAGCCATGCACATTGAAATGGTCCTCGTCCTCATGGCTACTTTGGTGGTGGCTCAGCTGCTCCTGGTGCAGAGGAAACAGGGGCACTCCCACTCCTACGATACGGTGACCCTGTTTCAGGTATGGGTTTTTCCCCTCTATTTCACAGTGAAGCTGCACTGGTGGAGATTCCTAGTGATCTTGATTTTGTTCTCTGCTGACACAGCTTTTGTCACCCTTTGAGCCATGTGAAAACCACTAATACAGATAATCCCAAGTTTGGTTTCCTATGTTTTCTTGTTATGAATTTGCATTTTTTTTTTAAAGATTTTATTTATTTATTTGACAAAGGGAGAGAGATCACAAGTAGGTAGAGAGGCAGGCAGAGAGAGAGGGGAAAGCAGGCTCCCTGTTGAGCAGAGAGCCCGATGTGGGGCTCGATCCTAAGACCCTGAGATCATGACCTGAGCCGAAGGCAGAGGTTTTAACCCACTGAGCCACCCAGGCGCCCATGAATTTGCACTTTTTATTTTCAGCTTACAGAAGTCCTTTTAACATTTCTTGTAATGCTGGTTTAGATGAAGTCTTAGCTTTTCTTTGTCCAGAAAATTCTTTATCTTTCCTTCAATTATGAATGATAATTTTCCTGGGTGTAAAGTATTTTGTTTGGAAGTTTATTTCCTTTCAGTACTTTGAATGTATTGTGCCACTGCTTTCTGGCCTGAAAAGCTCCTGCTGAAAATCTTCTATAGTCTTTTTTTTTTTTTTTTTAATACTTGTTATAGTTTTTTATTGCTGCTTTTGAGATTCTCTCCATGTCTTTAACTTTTGACATTTAAATAGGAAGTGTCTTCCTGTGAATCTCAGGGTTCATCTTACTTGGAACTTTCTGGAATAGGATGTCTGTTTCCTTCTCTGAATTAGGGAAATTTTCAGCCATTTCATTCAGTTCCTCAAATAAGTTTTATACCCTTTTCTCTCTCCATCTTCTGTGACAGATATAGTATGAGTGTTAAGTCTATTTGATGTTTTCCAGTTAGTCCCTTAGGCTACCTTCATTTTTTTTTTTTTTTTGCTACTCTGATTGGGTGATCTCCAGTGCCCTGTTTGAGTTCACTGATTTCTTCTGCTTCATCCATTCTCCTGTTGAATCCCTTTAGTGTATTTTTTGGTTCAGTTATTGCCTTCTTCAGCTCTGTGACTTCCATTTTGTACTTTCTGATATTTTCTAACTCTTTTTTGAAGTTCTAACTGTATTTATCTAGTCTTCTTCCGAATTTGGAAAGCATCTTTATGATCATTACTTTAAATTTTTCTTCAGAAAATTATGTTTCATTAAGGGTTTTTGGGGGGAAGGGGGGTTTTACTTTTTTCATTTGGAACACATTCCTGTTTCTTCATTTTGCTTGACTCTTTGTTTCTGTGTATTAAATGAAACTGTCACCTCTCCCAGTCTCAGAGGAATGTCTCTCGTAGGAGAGAATCCTTGACATTCAACCTTGCCCTAGTTCTTGGTTGTCTCTTGGTCCTTTATGATTTTTCCAAGCAGCCTAATTTATTTTATTTTTTAAAGATTTTTTATTTATTTATTTGACATTGAGAGAGAGATCACAAGTAGGCAGAGAGGTAGGGGGAAGCAGGCTCCCTGCTGAGTAGAGAGCCTGATGCGGGGCACGATCCCAAGACCCTGAGATCATGACCTGAGCCAAAGGCAGAGGCTTTATCCCACTGAGCCACCCAGCACCCAGCCTAATTTATTTTTCATAGCTCCCAGTTATTGAGGGTGTGCCAAGAGGCATGTATTGGTGTTCCAGAAGGGAATATCTCAGCTAACACCTAAATCCAGGCTGATTGGAAGCCAGATCTTTAGACAGCAGCTTTTAAAATACACACACACACACACACACACACACAGAGTTCTGTAGGACCACAAGAACTTAAGCCTTGCTGGACACACACACACAGACACACACACACACACACCTGTAGGACCACAAGAACTTAAGCCTTGCTGGCTACCAGAGCATGAGATCTGGAGTTGTGTTCTGAACAACAATTTCAAAAAAATCAGTACTCCGGACTAGTGTATAAGCTTTTTTCTGGGAGATACCAGCAAACTATAGTGAGGGAGAGGAAGGGCAAAATGATGGTGTCCCTCTACCTATGTTCTGTGTGAGTACCTCCAAAGTCTCTAAGATGTATGCTAAACCTGAAGCCTGTTCATCAGTCTGAAGCACGAGGACAAACAAATGAGCCTTTTTCAACAGAGAGATGGGGCATGGTGTGGGGTGGGGTGGGGGGATGGGAAGAGATGTGTGTTTCAGTCTGTTGTTTGTTCAGTGCCCTGGAGGTGGCACTCTACCAGAAACTGTCCCTCCAATTGTTAAAGTCCTATGGGAACCAGGAATACAGGCTCCCCCGACCAGAGCTGGAGCCTGACCAGAGCCAAGTGTTCAAGGGGCCTCCCCTGTGTGGCAGCCACAAACACCAGGATACCAGATATAAAAAGTGGGATACCAAGCACATGTAAAAGGTCCCTTCCAAGAGACTGGTGCTCTGGATTGCAACTGAGGGCAAACATGAACAAAGCACCCATCTTCTAAGATCTCTGGTTAGCAGCCTGTTGCTCAGGCTGTAGCTATGATGCTGTGCTTATAAGCCTCTTTCACAGATGGACTGAGCTTCTGGGTCTGTTGCCTTTTGCTGTACCCTGAGAGTGGTAGCTGTTTAAGAACTCCTTCACCATTGGTGACAGTCTTTTTTTTTTTTTTTTTTTTTTTAATATTTTATGTATTTATTTGACAGAGAGAGAGATATCACAAGTAGGCAGAGAGGCAGGCAGAGAGAGGGGGGGAAGCAGGCTCCTTGCCAAGCAGAGAGCCCAATGCAGGGCTCGATCCCAGGACCCTGAGATCATGACCTTATCCGAAGGCAGAGGCTTTAACCCTCTGAGCCACCCAGGCTCCCCCATTGGTGACAGTCTTATGAGACCTGTGAGCATAAGGCCTGATGGCCACTAGAGCCACATGATGTGGACATGTTCCCTGGCAGCTGGTATAAAAATCAAGGTGCCAGACAAGGGTATAAGCTTCTTTCTGAGAGATAGTAGTAAGCTAGAGCAAGGCAGAGCACAAAGTTTATACCCAATGGACTCTGTTTTCCTGAAAGTATGTCTGTGGGCACCTAGATGTGTGCTAGACCAGAAACCTACTCCTCAAGCCAAATTTCTTGGACAACCAAACAGGTCACTTTCTGAGAAAGACTAGGGGTGTGTTTCATTCTGCTATGTGTACAGAGCCCTGTGGGAGGTATTCTACCAAGAACTGTGTCCAATTGTAGAGTACTTTGGGATCCAAGAAAACAGGCCTCTTTGGCCACCACAGCCAGGCTATCAAGGAGCACTCCTGGCCTGTAACTGCAAAAACTGGGACACCAGATGTGTGTAAAAACTTCCCTTCAAGAGAGAGTAGTGCTGTGCAGTGTGGCCGAGTGAGCGCTCAAAAGAAAAATGGTACCTGCTGACTAGCAACAGAGGGAGAGCACAAAAGGGCTGTGCACTGGTTGGAGGATAAAGATGGCATCCACAGTGAACAAAAAAGTCTAATGTTAAAAAAAAAAGGGTGGGGGGGTACCTAAGAGCTTTAGTAAGTTAGAGGGAGAACCTAACAATGGCATCCAGCAACACCTCCTTCTCCTGAGAGTATCCAAACAGTTTGAGATTTCTCAGTTGACACTCGAAGATTAGCAAATGTATTTCTTTGACGTAAAGTCTGGGTGCTCTTCTAACAGCTCTTTCTGAGCTGGGCTGTAGGATGAGTGAGTCTGAGCATGACCTCTTTAAGAGATGTTTCTCGGTTTGGTACAGCTCTGTGGCTCTTGTGGATCCAAGGCCAGTTGGCTTTCAATGCCACATGTTTTGAGTATAATCTCTCAAGTGCAGATCTGAAAAGGTGGGATACTTGATATGGGGTACGAACTTTTGTCTCCGCAACGAGAAACTCTGGTTTGTTAGTGGTTTACTGCACCGAGGTCAGGTTTATGGCGGGACTGCATCACTGCCTCTCCCACCCACCTTGATGTGAATAAGTCATTATCTTAGCAGGTCTTTTCTCTTTAGGGGGAAATTGAAAAGCTGATTATGAAATTCATATGGAAATATGAAGGACCTAGGTTTTGTATTGTTGAAGAAGAATTACTTCACTAACTTATACTACCTGTTTTACTCTAATGCTACAGCAATTAAGATTGTGATAGTGGATAAAGATACACAGATGGAACAAAGTAAGAGTTGAGAAATTATTTTTGACAAAGAAAACAGTCCAATCAGGAAAACAAAGGTTTGTAAACAAAATAGTTAGCTTGAATGATTAGATATTCACATAGATAAAAAAAATCACCTTGACTCTGTCTCACATACACTTAAGATGGATCATGGATCTAAATGTAAAAGTTAAGCTGGAAATCTTCTAGAAGAAAAAGTAGAGAATAGGCTAAGCTTTCTTTGGTATGCTACAAAAAGCAACGAGTATTAAAACTACTGTAAATTAAAATTAATCACGATAAAGAAATTACCACCATTAAGAGAAAATAACAGCCAAACATTTATCTGTAACGGACTTGTATCCAGATTTTATAGAGAACCCCTACAACAATAAAAGGATACCTCAGTTAGTTGGAGAAACATTGCAAGAGATACTTCAATACATGATGCTATATACATGGTCTGTGAGCATATTGGACTCACTGTGTAAATTTGGGGGGGGGCACATTTCAGCTTATAACAGTATTATAAAGAAAAATTTAAAAATTATTTTTAAGTTTTAATTTAAATTTTAACATACAGTGTAATATTAGTTTTGGGTATACGATATAATGATTCAACACTTATGTATAACACCTGGTGCTCATCACATCAAGTGCACTTCATACTCCCCTTCACCTATTTAACCCACCCTCCCACCCATCTCCTTTCTGGAAACCATCAGTTTGTTCTCTCTTAACTATATAGAGTCTGTTTCTTGGATTCTCTCTGTTTTTTTTCCCTTTGCTTGTTTAATTTCTTAAATCCTGCATATAAGTGAAATCATATAATTGTCTTTCTCTGACTGACTTGTTTCATTTAGCATAATACCCTGTAGTTCCATCCATGTTGTTGCAAATGGCAAGATTTCTTTCTTTCTTTTTTTTTTTTGATGGCTGAGTAGCGTTCCATTGTATATACGTTGTATATATTGTATATTGTATATACCACATCTTTATCCAATCATCTGCCAGTGGACATCTGCACTCTTTCCATACATAGTATAGCTTTTGTGGACGTTGCAGCTATAAACATGGGGGTGCAGGTGCCCCTTTGGATCACCACATTTGTATCTTTGGGATAGATACCCAGTAGTGCAATTGCTGGGTCATAGGATAGCTTTTTGAGGAACCTCCATACTGTTTTCAATAGTGGCTGTACCAGTTTGCATTCCCACCAACAGTGCAAGAGGGTTCTTCTCTACATCCTTGTCAACACTTGTTGTTTCTTGCATTGTTGATTTTAGCCATTCTGACAGGTGTAAAGTGATATCTTGTGGTTATGATAAACAGAGAACTGATTTTTCTTAAGAATACGAGTTTTCTGTTAGAGTATTTGATTGAAAATGTACAGGGGGTTGTTTGATGTCACTTGGGAGTGTTTGGGAGAGAACCAGCATTGGATGCTGATTTGGAGAGCAGTTAGAGGTACTATATTAAAATTACAGCAGCACAAGGAAATTTCATTTTCTCTTCACTCTGAATCCACATTCCTGGGGCAAGAAGAAAAAATAATATTGGATAGTTGTAAAAATTCTTAGAAAGTATGAAGAAATGAGCCCACAAGAGAAATTGGAATGAGAAATTGGAATGCAATGATAAGATTTGTTTCTCATGGATTTATTTCAGTAGTTTATTTTTCCTTTTTCAAATACCAGCAATTTTTAAAACACCAATTATAATGAAAATGTTTTTCAGATTATAAATATTTTGGGAAGGATTTACCTAAAACAGGCTGCTGATTAAATAAACTTTTTGAGTTCCAAAGCCAAAAAGACATCTTCTGCAGAGCTCCAGAAAAATCTTACCCTTTTTTTCTTCCCTGGCTGCTGTCACAACAGCTGTGACAGAGGCATCTGGGATGTGTGCTCTTTCCGAAAGAATGGAAGACTCTGCCAGTCTTGACTCCCCTGATACACTGATGTGGGAACACTGTCTCTTCTTTCTGTTTTTCCTTAAATACCTGTGAGACATCTAGGTTGTTAAACTTTCCATGGCTCTTAGATCTGTTTCAGAGGTTATCCAAGGAGAAGAAAAAAGACTTCTTGTAGAACTAAAATTGATAATAAGATGATGGTCATACAACTTTACTATCTCTCTTCTTCTGACCATTTCTGTATATTTACACAAAAGAATCAAGGCTACATCCACTCAATTTCTTTTATACAATAAAGTACAAGTGTTTGCTTTCCATTTGATTGAATGTACTCTTTTCCATTGGTACAGCATTTCAATACAAATTTTAGAATTGGTTCCAGGTTCACCAAGTTATAGCCTAAGAAAGACTAACTTGGGTGACTGTTTTATCCTAAGAAATGTCACACTGTGGATTTTGTTTTCCTAAACATTCTAGCTTTTGTAGGTATTGCCTTCTGGCAAGACTGGAAAGGGTTGTCTGTCATGGCAGTTTAAAAGAGGAGATTTCAGGGCTCTGATGCTATGACTGTAGTTTAAAACTAGCCCTTCAACAGGGAGCTGGAGAAACTGATCACTGAGGAGAGTAAGCAGGAACTGACAAGAAGTTAGAATCAAAGAAGTCAGGGTAGAATGAGTAGAGGCAATTAATGGTGAGATAGGGAAGACCCATTAATACTAGTGTTACCTTCTGATTTTGAAATTATTATTCTACTTTTTGAAGTCCTTTTCAAGAAAACCTATGTGTGCCCCTTTATTTAGAAAGTACTCTGATATTAGGTTATTTAGTCTCATACAAGGCAAACAATCTATGTAAATGGTGAAAACCATTATTTTGTAATCTTCTGCTTTTAGTTGTTAGCACTCCAGTTGCTACTGACTTTCTTTTTTTTTTTTTTT
>JAQQSY010003497.1:0-12924 GCA_028646535.1 Procyon lotor
GCCCTTCTTTGTACTGCATCTGCTTCTTTGGGGTAAATACCCAGTAGTGCAATTGCAGGGTCATAGAGTGGCTCTGTTTTTAATTTCTTGAGGAATCTCCACACTGTTTTCCAAAGTGGCTGCACCAGCTTGCAATCCCACCAACAGTGTAAGAGGGTGCCCCTTTCTCCACATCCTCCCCAACACTTGTTGTTTACTGTCCTGTTGATTTTGGCCATTCTGACTGGTGTAAGGTGTTATCTTAGTGTGGTTTTGATTTGAATCTCCCTGATGGCTAAAGATGATGAACATTTTTTCATTGGTCTCTTAGCCATTTGTATGTCCTCTTTGGAGAAGTGTCTGTTCATGTCTTCTGCCCATCTTTTGATGTGATTATCTGTTTTGTGAGTGTTGAGTTTGAGGAGTTCTTTATAGATCTTAGATATCAGACCTTTGTCTGTGGTGTCTTTTGTGAATATCTTCTCCCATTCTGTGGGTTGCCTGTTTGTTTTGTTGACAATTTCCTTTGCCGTACAGAAGCTTTTTATCTTGATGAAGTCCCAGAAGTTCATTTTCACTTTAGACATCAGCCACAGCAACTTCTTTCAGGACATGTCTCCAAAGGCACCTTCACCATTTCTACCACCACCAACATCACCAGCATCACCACCACCATCACCATCAACACCACCTTCACTGCCACCCTACCAGTATCTACCAGGAATTGATGTGTTACCTTATCTACATTTAACTGACACAAACAACTTAACATAGTTTTTTAATTAATTGATACGTGTTTCCTGTACTAGAGTTGAGGATGCTTTTCATCTAATGGACGCTTTCATCACAAATCATAATTCAACTGAAGGAATCATTGACAGTGCTGTCTACTTATTGCCATAAAGAACAACTCAATATCAAGGATCACAAAAATTGTTTTTGCAAGATATTTTTCAGAATTTTAATGGATGATATAAGCAGTTCTACCTAATAATTAATTATATGTCACTTCTTGAAGACATATTATAGATCTAACAGCTCTAAACAAGACCAAAAGAAATGTTGTTCCTCAAACTCTTACTTCTCCTAAATATTTTTTTCTACTCTCTAGGAGTTGATAGGTAAAAGCTGTTGTAATCACTTGTAGTGCACTTATTTTGTACATGCATGCATAGATATGTTTTGATTGATTTTTCTATTAAAAAACTCTGGAGTCTCAAATAAATGGTGCCTTAGATTCTTGAGTAGACCCAGAATTTTTTGCTGTTTTTTAAAATAAGAATGTGAGTCCTGACTACAGATAGTTTGTTGGGTATCACCATGTTGTAGATATAGAATTGGTAAAAAACTAAAAATTGAATACCTTAAATTTTTAATTGAATATCAGTTTTCCTATCTAGACACAAAGGAACAAAAGCACAAGGATTTGCAAGGCACAGAATATCTACAACTCACTGTCCACTTGGAACCCTAACTTCAACTTATACAGTCATCACTGAAAATCGAAGTGTTTTGGGATTTGTTGAGGTTAGCTAACAGATATAATATAGACCCATCTTTACTGGTGTTACAAACTCCCATCAGTTTATAACATTCAGCCACAGGAATGGGTACCCAGACCTCATTAGCTCAGACCCAGAAGAGAAGTTATACTTTTCTTTTTTTTGAGAAGTTATACTTTAATTTTATTATCCTTATTCTTAGTAAGAGTTTATATAACAAACTTATTTGAAAAACATATCAGTAAATCTTATCACCTTGGCCTTTGATTATGTCATTTGCTCTCAATGGTGTCATTTGTTCTTAGATCTGTTGGTTATGGGGAGAAACTGATGGTTGTTGAGTAGGGCATGAATCCCTACTGTGGGGTGGGAAAATTAATCTGACAGCAATGACATGATGGATTGGAATAAATAGCCTGGTTTGGGATAAACGAAGGTGGTGATGAGAGGTAGGTTATCGTGATGTTTCAAGCTAGAAATATACTTCAGAATCATGACAACAGAGTCCAATTAGGATGAGTTCCCATTATTGCAATCTATGGAAACTGGGCTTTCACAGTAGTGTGGTTGGAGAGAGGGGTGAAAATTACTAGATAGATAAGTAGGAGCTCATTCCTTGAGTGAGTTTATCCTACTCTTCATCCCTATCCATGTTACTGCCCTCGACCAACAAACACAATGGGATGGATATACTTACCGAAGTGGATGGATAGAGCTTTAGGCTCTCAAACTCTGGCAACAGGGAACAGAGTTTGCCTTTGAAATTGTAAATGTTAGTATCCATTGTCAACAACGTATATGTCTATTAGCTTCAGGTTGCCAAAGCCTTTATATATAATCTGTTTATAATTATATAAGTTTGCTCCTATCAAGAGACAAGGTAAAGGTGGGAAATAGTGAAGACAACTGTCACCTGGATTTTAAAAGGCAAGATTAATCCTAGGAAAAATAATTAAAAGACGTCATTAAAAGTGAAATGTAGGTGTCAGTAGATAAAGAATCACAAAAAATGAAAATTAGAAATAGGAAAAAGAAGTAATGCTTGTAGACATCAACACTGGTTCAGATAACTTCTGAATTCTTCAGGGTCTTCCTATCTTGGCAACTTTTAGTAGTTTTTTTTTTTATGTGTTTATTCCCATGTGTGACCCAACTGGGAAATAAAAGAACAACAACAAAAAAATATGAACTGGCATTTCAGAAAACAACATGCAATCAGCTAATATGCTCATTAAAAGAAGTTTAATTAAAAGGAATGCCAGTGGGAAAGAGGAACCATGTTTGGCCTTAAATCTCCAAAGATGGCGTGCGCCCTTGGCTAGTCTTGTTGGTGAAAGTGTCATGAATTCTTCCTGGAGAATATTTTGGCAATGTGCCTCAATATTAAAATATTCAGACTCCTTACCCAGCAATTCCAGTGTTAGGAATTTACACCAATGAACTATTTTTAAAAAGACCTCCAGAGCAAATGAATTAATGGAAAGCATTTAAAACATTCTCTAGACCCAGTAAGAGCTGATGTTGGCAAAACAAAATAGATACAACCTAAATGTATATCAGTCCAAGATTGGATAAAAGAATCCATCAAATAGAATACAGCCACACATTAAAAATTAAGATGTGGCTAGATATTTGTTGATGTCAAAATATATCCATGGCATCTGTTTAATACAGAAAGGAAATTAAACAAGCATGCTATTTCTGTAAAATGGGTCTGTTTCTGTAAAAATGCCACACATCTCAGTGTATGATAAGCCCAGAGAGATGTACAAAAACGTGTTCTTTGGGTGGGTTTCTTTTTTCCTTTTTTTTTTTTTTTAACTCTTTTGTCCCTTTTAAATAGATTGAAGATTTAAGGTTATCATATGTTAATTTTATAATCAGAAAAAAAATAATACTATTAGCATCTCAGAGAATTTTCAAATATACACCACAACAGGCACTTTGGGGGAACTTAAAATTTGATAAGAATTAACTATATAATGTAAAAGGGAGTCTATCTTAAACTCGGTATCCACACAGAAAAATTGTTAATGTCAAAAAAAAAAAACCCAGATGCATTGTAAAATTTGGTTTGAAGTCAAATCTAGAAATTCCAAACTTGGCATAATGACTAAGTAAAAGTCGCCTTCAATTCTCAGGAAACAATGTAGTTTTTATACTAACCTGAGGGTTAGTCAACAGATAAATGCATTACATGTGTTCCGCATATTCAACAATCTCTCTAAAAGTCATTTTATCAATTTTGTAATTTTACCTGAAGGAGCAATGCCGAATGTCACATAGCATTTAAATAAGCAAGATTGTCACTTTTCCTAAATTGTTTTCTGAAAATCCTATTACACTTTACATTGCAATCATAATAGAGGCTTTGCCATCACGCATGCTTTGCCACGCTCTGGCTCTGCTGCTGCTTTGATTCCAGAAATACCTAAAATAAATAATTTACCCCTCCTTCCTTTCGTCCTGCTTATAGTCAATGAATACAGACTGTAATGATCAACGGGATAACTCCTTTTCCTTTGTCCCCCAGACAACCCATTGATGGGCCTGAAACAGACATTTTTAAATGAGAGCTGCACTGAGGCATTTCATGAATGTGCATAAGATAAAGAGAACTTAAACCTTCTGATTACCTGTGATACAAAAAAATAAATAAATAAGCTTCAGCAACTAACAGGAAGGTGTCAGCTCCGACTTGAGGAGACCTAATTCTCAAGGTTAACAGTTGTGCAGCTAAAATTTTTATAGTGCTTTTCTTCTTTATGCCAACCCGCCTTCAGCATCAGACTCTTAAAGGACCAGCCCTGGGCTTTCCGTTCTTTATTGGAATTCTATTACTGTGACTACATCCCATCCCGCAGCTCTGAAGACCATCTAAATGCAGAGGGCTCTAAATTTCTCTGTCCCTCTCTCTGCTGTCCCAGACTCGAGCATCCAGGTGCCTGTTGACATTGCCATTGGCTAATTGGCATCTCAAAGTCAACACATCCCAAAGTGCAATCCCCGATTTCTCCCCCACCCCTCCATCAGGTCCCTCCAGTCCGTCTAGCCCGACCAAATGTTCCGTGTCATGCTTGATCACTTCCCTCTCTGCAGACCTGATGGTCTTCTCCCCCGGTCAGCTCACTTCTTCCCTCATTCCACCAGAATGGTAGCTTTAAAAACTAATCACCCTTTTTGGGGTGATGGAAATATTTTGGAACTAGATAGAGGAGATGGTCGCACATTCTAGTGAATGTACTAATGGCCACGGATTTGTATGCTTTAAAATGGTTTATCGTAGGTTATGTAAATGTCTTCCTAACTTAGAAAAAGGTTTTTTAAAAGCTCTCCTTGTAACGGGGTGATTAGTTGGAAATGTGTCTCATATTTTGTTTTTTAGTGCTGTGGATGCACCGGGAAGGAATGAAACATAATATGTCGTGACGATTACGTGCTTAATGTTACCCCACTCCACTTAGGGATAAAATGGAAATTTCTGGCCGAGGCATCTGAGGCCCTTCTTAGGATGTGTCCCCTGCTCACCCACTTTAATCAGGGTTCTGGCAGGACATGTAAGGCACACTCAGCTCGGACTCTGGAGAGAATTTCATAAAGGGCCTTTCTTCCAAGGTGTGGACAGGGTAAAGGGACCGAGCCCGGGGTGGTCAGGCAGGTTGAGACTGTCATCAGTGGAAACAGTGAAGAGGAAGCAGTGTTTCCAGAAGTCAGGAGCCGTGGAGATGGGGTGTTGAAGCCACAGAGGATGTCAGCCCTGTGGGCATAACTGAGGACGGGGATCATGGGGGACAGAAACACCCCAGCACTCTCTCCTCTCGCTCTACCACCACTTCCACCTTTGGCTGAACCCAGCTACAAGCCAGAGGGCTTGGGTGCCTGGGAGACACAGCACAAGGGTGCAGTTGGGTTTGGGGTGGGTTTGCTTTGTTTTTTAAGAGCAATGAGAGGGGCGCCTGGATGGTTCAGTTGGTTAAGCATCTGCCTTCGGCTCAGGTCATGATCTCAGCATCCTGGGATTGATCCCCGCATCGGGCTCCCTGCTCACTGCGGAGCCTGCTTCTCTCTCTCCCTCTGCCACTCCCCCGCTTGTGCTCCTGCTGTCTTTCTCTATATATCACATCAATAAAATCTTTAAAAAAAATAAAGTAATGGGAGTTGGTAGGAAACTGGAAAAATGAAATGCCTTGAATTCATAATTGAACATCAGTTTTCCTAAGACACCTAGAAACAAAAGCACAAGGGGTTTCCTTGAGGCTAAAGCATAGAGTGTCTATGACCCACTCTTGAAGTCTTGACTTCAACCATGCTGAACATCCAGCTAAGCACAGACAAAGTGAGCGGAGCATCCGTTCCACCACCTCACATGCTATCTGGCCATGCAGACCTTTCTTGTACTTCCTCATTAGGCTATTCTCTGTGCCTGATTTAATTTTTTTACGAGGGATTTACTGTCCTGGTCTCAGCAGTCCCATGAAAGTTCCTTTGACACCTGAGACCCCTGCGCCTTTGCTCACTATCTCCACAGCTGTGCAGAGGAATTTTGGCAAAATCTCCAAGTATTTGTGGAATTAAATTCCAGGGTGGCTTACTCTCTCTAAGGCTTGAAACTGCTCTGCTAGACAAAGAATATTCTGTTTCCTGAATGGATGAATTATCAGATCAATGAGCAACTAAAGGATTGAGCAAAGTGGTTGGGTCATGATGACATCAAAGCACAAGACCTCAGATGAGGAGCTCACTAATCACTTTCCTTCTGTCAAAACAGGTAGTTTTTCTGTGTTCTTCACAAAGAAGTCACTGTGCAAGAAGGTGATGATATTGATGAACTCAGTTAAGTTCTCCATAGCTGAGATATAACCTCCACTGGTTCTTCACCTTGCTAGTCTTACCAAAAAAAAAAAAAAAATGCCAGTGGCAGGGCCCATTTAGACCACTTATACGAGAATCCCCAGAGATGGGGTCTACGCATAGGTATTTTTCTTAATTTTTCCACGGTGGATAGGAAAACTGCCATTCTGGTGTAAGACTCTGATTGCCCAAATGATATTTCCTTCTGACTGTTGAGAAATGCATTTTTTTTTACTCAATTAGCTTTTTCATGGGCAGATATCTACTATACAACTGATCCATGGACATTAAGACTAACTTCATACCTACAAGTCTTTGTGCCCTCTCTCTTTCTGGAGACCTAGATAACTTACTCCCATTCCATGGCTAGTTATTCTCATCCTTCAAGGCCCAACCAAGGACACTCCCCTCTTCCAGGTGGACTTCTGTGATCCCTTCCCTTGGTGATCTTTTGTTGCCTGGATTTTCACGGCACATCTTTTCTGATGGTTGGTGGATTTCATCATACGTAACCCGATAGTGCAAGTTTCACTTTTCACTGGGCAAGCGCATGTTTTCTCTCTCCTCTCTCCCCAGGTAGACTCTGCTTTATTCACAGTGTATTACCCAGTGTGCATTTCAGTCCCTCGTTTTCATAAGCATTCGCAAAATATCTGCTGAAAAATTAAAACCATAGAAATGGCACGAGGAAATGGAGGTTTCCCCAAATCTGTAATTTGGGTAGTAGATTAGCGTGGGGAATATGAGGGGGAAGGAAATATGTTTGGATGAAAATATGCAATAGCCAGTTATAGATATTACATATATGGAGTTATAGAAATGCAACTCAGAGACACAAATTTGAGAATGGTCAGCAGAGATAATAGTTGAGTCTTAATGTTCTTATCCACTGTCATCATATTTTCCATGAAAAATAACCTCTGAATAGAGTGTCTCTAAAAGGCAAGATAAGTTGGACTATGAGAACCTATATTTATATCCTAGCTCTTTCTCTCTTGTTTGTTACCTGTCCTTGGGAGATTTTTGTAACCTCTTAAATCTCTAGTTATGAATCTGTAAAATGAAATCAATAGCAATACCTCTCTCCCAGAGTTGGGGTAAAGAATTAATAAAACAATGCATGTGACACGGTAATGGTTCAGTGAATGAGGACTTGTGATTACCATTGGTATTGTTGTGATGGAGCAGCAATATGAAGCAGTTTTGCTTTAATGGAAAATAAGACCTTGTTTTAAAATTAGTGCGGTAGATAGGGAAAGGTTTTGTTTTAAAATTGCCCTTCATCTCAATCTGGTTTTTGTTCAGTATTTTCTCCATGGATAATCATAGCTGCAAATTTTTAGTAGAGGTCAACAGAATTAAGGTTTGCCTGAAAAATTATTTGCAGAAGTTGTTTCAAAGTGGGATATTCTTCATTCTGTGAACCCAAATGACTTCTTAAAATTTCTCAAGCTACATGACCCGAGGCTAAAAAGAAACTGGGGAAAGATGAAAAGCAGAACATTCTCTTGTGTTCATGTGTGTTGTGCTTCAAAGGACTGCAGACCACATCGCCTCTCTCCAATTTCAAGTAGCAGATTTACGTGCCTGATGTCTGTCTGATTGTTCCTATGCATCATGGCCAGACTACTGACCTTCACTTTCATGTGTAATGCCATTAGATGAGCAACTCAGCTGCTCTGTGTCTCAGTTTCTTCATCTGTAAAATGGAAAATGTTGAAGGTTTACATGAATTAACACATGCAAGATGATAGCAAAAATTCTGGCTTATAACAAGAACTCAAAAATGCTAGGTATATTCGGCCATTTGTCATGGGTTTGTTGTTGTTGTTTTCAGTGCACTCTTGTTTTGGATGCCCAGCTCAGTCACACTCTGAAAATCTGAGATCCCTGTACATGAACATCATCATGACTTGATAATGTCATTCATTCCATATTCTTTCATTCAGTAGGCATCTATGGATAGCCCATTGGGAACTGAGCTCTTTTCAATCCTGATGATGTGAGAGCTGAGTTAAACTTCCAGCCTGATTCCCAACTCCTGCTCTTCTCACTCTGCCACCAGTCTTCATCAAGGCAGCTTTTTGGTGAGAAACATAGGAACCAAGGTTGCACTTTAAAATGGCCCCAATATAGAAGAGTGTGCCCAGGTATCTTCTTTGCAGGGATTCTTAGCTAAGGATGCTCCCACAGATTCAGTTCAGTCTTTATGCTGACCCCTGGCAGGAGGAGTGGGGAGGATGTGCTTGCTACCTGTAGCATAATAAAGAAAACCTCGAGGAGACAGTCATCCTCATCTCTGTGCAAGGTTCTGTAATTTCATGTTTGCCTACTTACTCTAAGCCCGGAGAGTTTGGAATGGCAGCCTGGGTCCCTACTAAGAAGCAGGTAGGGCTTTGTAACTTCTGGGTTAAGGTACTTAATACAGGTGCAAACAGTGTAACACCCGCGGTCACCCACACGGATAAAGTCATGGCTTTCTGGCCAGTGGATGCCCTACAGGTTCAGGAATTTGCCAGGCTCTGGGTTTACCAAAGATGAAATTAGCTTAGCTACTCATTTGGAGTAGTATACGTGGTTTGCCAACTGTCAGCTCCTCCAAAGACCGCCAGAAAATCCTATAGATCAAGCAAAACTAACTTTATTGATTCACAGTAGTAATGGAGAATACTTCCTTGTAGGAGTCAAAAGGGAAATTGGGCAGTGTATTTATAAGGTGAGAGTCCTTAGCTGGGTGTTTTTAAGGTGCGTGTTCCAACGTGGGAAAGAACTGGGATTGGGCAGAGCTTATAACATGATAGCTCTAGACTGGCGACACGGGGAGGCAGGGGGCATGAAATGAGTTTTGTTTAGCAAACTATTATTTTTGATAAGCAAGCTGATTAGTTACAGTCTGAACTTCCAGTGGAGGTAATTTCTGGAGCAAGCAGTTGGATTAGTCTGTCCCCATATCATTTAACCCAGGGCCCGAAATTATGGTGCCTTCACCTCCCACATTCTTAAAAATCATTATATCATGGAGCTGATTGTCTCTGAATTTTTCCCTTCCTCTCCCTCTCTCTCTCATTCCCCTCTTTTTCTGACTTCCTTCCTCTCTCCCTTCCTCAATCATTTTTGAAAGAGGCAAATTTAAGTTACTTTAATACGTGTGATTTGGGCCATACAAACCTACACAACCAAGGGATAAGAAATCATCTTTATTACTACACAGAAGAATATGATAGTTGTCAGATAAAAGGACATGATCTTTAACTGCAGTCACTTTTAGAAAAAGAGGCCCAGGGCCAGGATCCAGAGATTATAAAACTCAGTTTAGGTACTTTGGTGACATTGTTTTCAAGGTCTGGCTTATCCAAGGTCATTGAGGAAGGCTCTAGTTTCAAGCAAGCCCAATTTTATATTCCTAACTCTTGATCTCTTGGGAATTGAAAAATAAAGTATTCTATGGTTCATTTACAAAATGTTGTGTTTAAATACGAACCCATGACTTTCACAGATTGTTACTATCAAACATTGACATCCTGTAGGGGAAGAGAATATATCTTTTTTCCTCTATCCTTAGGTTTTCCAGCAGGGGGCTTGTATTTTAGACAGGTAGAAGACAGATGAACGAGAGAAAAACATATGTTTATTAACACGCATATGGCACATACATGTGAGAGCACCCAGTAATGGGTAGCTCGGAGATGGTTAGAACTTGTGCTTATATAGCATCTTTGGCTAAACAAAGGACGAAGGGCTTGGGGCTTCAGGGAGGGGGAGACAAGTTATGGAAAGGTGATTAAGAAAAGTATGGTCAAACAAGGATGCATGCTAATCTTTGTTTACAGATTTAAGTTGGTGCTTTCTGGGGCGCCTGGGTGGCTCAGTGGGTTAAAGCCTCTGCCTTCAGCTCAGGTCATGTTCCCAGGGTCCTGGGATCGAGCCCCGCATCAGGCTCTCTGCTTGTCAGGGAGCCTGCTTCCCCCCCTCTCTCTGCCTGCCTCTCTGCCTGCTTGTGATCTCTCTCTCTCTCTCTCTCTCTCTGTGTCAAATAAATAAAATCTTTAAGTTGGTGCTTTCTTCATTGGTAAGAATCCTTAAGAGTCCTCCTCTTCCTGGTACAAAAGAGGGAGACATCTTAACAGATGGAAATTTCCTTTATAAATGTAAATTTCTTTTACAAAAGGACAAGTTGTGCTGAGTGGAGAGTTTTTTATACCTAATGGTTGGTGCTCAGTGGACTTTCACTCAAAATTATCCATATGCCAAGGAGCTGTATTTTGGGGTGGCATATTTTGGTACCCTTCGCTTCCAGATTATTTTCAACTACAATTTACTTAAAAATAAAATATTGTGGGAAGAGCTTCTTCCTTCTTAGATAGGAGTTTCACTGCCTTGTCCCAACTAAAGATAAGCCTCATTTCTGGTGACTCGAACCTGGCTCATTTTTCCTTTATTGTAAACATTGACTATAATTCCAAAAAGCTTAGATCTACAGATTCGAACTTGAAATGGAAAGAGATATCATAGACACACCTTAAGAATTGATTCTTTCTTCAAAAAAAAGTCACCATCTTTTGACTATATCATCAAAATTGGTTGCTCCGAAACCAGTGAAGATCATTTCTTAAATTATTAATACAAAATTTAAATGAATATGGACCACTTGCCTTTACTAAGCTATACTTGAATGGTTGACACTTTTAATGTGCACTGCTGGTGCTAACATTTGAACATCAGAATGTTCCCGGGATCGTTTTGGTATTGGAGCAAGACGGCACCTCAACATCCATGGCGTGTCAATAACCAAGTTGTTTTCAAACTGCAGGAATTAAAACCTCTCAGCAAGGCCCAGGCAGATGCAATCAGCTCAAACCACAATTTGCCTCCTTTGTAAAACCAAAGATCTGATTTACTTGCTAATGTGAAGAAGAGCTCACTCTTCATCCATTACGGAGTTAACCAAATGCTGTACCTATTTTGAAAATAAGCAAGGATAATTCTGCTTGATTCTCAGCATTTAATGCCTGTGTGATGCTTTTAAAAAGAATTCTGTGTTGGGGCTAGAAGCCGTCAGTGGCAAGAGTAGGGTGACAGTTTATGGTTATTGATTCGGAAAACCCAGGTCTTCTGCCTGCTCACCCCACACATTTATCAGCCGCTGCAGCACTCTCTCAACCGGGCACCACCTCTGTGAGACTCAACTCAGAAAGATTGGGTGAGTTGAATTCTAAAAGGATTAACCTTCACCTAAGCCCGTGGTCACTGCAGTTTCTTCTCCTGGAATATTAAAGAGGAGAATTCAGAGGTCATTCTTTCTGGTCAGCCAGCTCCTGGAACTCCAGAAAGAAAACCTAAGGAGTTTTGGCCTAAGGAATTACCCATTTTCTTTTAATTTTTAAAATTATTTTTCATGGTCTAAATTTAGACCTCTTTATAAATGAGGTGGTAGGAATTAGCATCAAAAAATGCTAATTCCAAGATTGCTCTTGGGAGAAGGTATACAAAAGCAAGACAAAGCTTCCAATCTTAACAAAGAATTTTTTTGCCCACGTAGATCCCATAAATACCGATATTCCATTGATAAAATCCACTAAGGCTCTGTCACACTATCCAGCATCCAATCCTAATTTCCTAAAACAATAATACATACAAGTACTTATAAGACTTCCTATGATGCATGACACTAAGTGTTAAAGTTGAATTCTCTATAGTACTGTTACAAGCATCTTTATTACATGTGTTTTAAAACACTTTTCCGCACGCGTAACAGAATGACTGTCACATCCACTTTCTTAAATTACTCTTCTCAAGGTAGCATTCACACAGCACATTTTTAAAAAATAATTTTTATTGTTTTTGAAATATAATTGACATAATGTATTGTGTACGTTTAAAGTGCATAAGGTGTTGATTTGATCCATTTGTATATTGTAACAGGATTACTATGTTAGTGTTAGCTAACGCACCTATCACATGACATAACTGTCATTTCTCTTTTGTGGTGGGAACAGTTAGGATCTAGTCTCTTGGCTGGGTGCCTGGGTGGCTCCGTCGGTTGGGCGTCTGCCTTCAGCTCAGGTCATGATCCCAGGGTCCTGGCATCAAGGACCACATCGGGCTTCCTGCTTTGTGGGAAGTCTACCTCTCCCTCTCCCTCTGCCTGCTGCTCCCCCTGCTTGTGCTCTCTCTCTCTGTCAAATAAATAAATAAAATCTTAAAAAAAAAAATAAGAGCTCTTAGCAACTTCAAAGTTTATAATACAGTGTTGTTGTGTATGATCCCAAAGCTGTATATCAGATCCCCAGAACGTATTTATCTGCTCGCTGAGTTTTTATACCCTTAAACAATACCTTAATTCTCCCACCTCCCAGCCCCTGATAATAACCATTTCACACCCCCTTTTTTTATTAACATATAATGTATTATTTGCCCCAGGGTACACGTCTGTGAATCATCAGGCCTACACATTTCACAGCACTTACCATAACACATACCCTCCCCAATATCCATAACCCAGCCACCCTCTCCCTACCCTCCCCTACCCCCCAGCCACCCTAAGGTTGTTTCATGGTTTGAGAGTCTCTCATGGTTTGTCTCCTTCCCCATC